>WSXT02171573.1:0-22792 GCA_011762715.2 Neuroterus valhalla | reverse complement strand
TAAAACCTCCAGTTTCCCACAAATCTCCTCCCTAAATCCTTTTATCATCTTCGCTATCAAATTCACCTCCCCCTTCGCCCTTTCGGGCGTTTTTCGTTTGACTTTGGTTTTCTTTACTTTACCCTCTTCTGAATCTTCACCCTCGTCCTCCCTTTTCCTTTTTTCCTCTGCCGATTTCCCCCCCCCCCCCAGTCCCCTCCTCACTACTTGGCGCGTTCACTTTCCTCCTCCAGTCGTCAAGGAAACTGCCTGTCCTTCTCGCTCCTACGCTGTGCCCTCAATTACGCCCACTTCGCTGCTAATGCTAATTAGGAAAATTTACCATTATTCACCGTAGATTTTACTCATAGCTATTTTTTTTTTAATTCTGTCTTTGGATTCTAATCCAGCGACCTTAAAAATCCTTACATTTCTTGTATGAAATAAATTGATTTATATTTCCGAAAATCAAACCAATTTTTTGAAAATTTTTGGACTACAACTGATCCACCATTCTTTGTTAAAATTTTGACTCTGGATTCGAATTCAGCGACCTCGAACACTTCTATACATCCGATGTCTGCCAAGTTTGAAACATGTATTCATTTACGCAGTCATTCTCGATTTCGCTACATAGTGCTTTGGTGTAAATTCCTCTCATTACCACTCAAAAAAATTTTCTGGTTAAAATTACAAGATGCGTTTGGTTGAAAAATTTCTGGTTGTTTCAATCAGAAAGTCTAGTTGTTGTTACCAGGAAATTCTAGTTAATTTTTTCTGGTTAAAAGTATTCTGGTTATTATTCCTGGTAAAAAAAAAACTGTACAGCCCTCTGAAGATGGAAATGAAGTTTGCAACGTTTCCCCTAGCTGCTGGAGAAAGCCTCCTCTAAGTGTCAAAAATCAATAAAAATATCTAAAATACTTTCAAAGCTCCTCATTTAAAATCCTAAACATGGATTCTGTACATTTTGATGTTGAATAATTACAAAAAAAGTTTCGTCCCCCTATCTGCTGGGGGAGATTGTCAATTTCGACCCCTAAGTGTGAAAAATCAATAAAAAATTCTAAAATGTTTTCAAATCTTCCTCCATCTTTTACAATTTTTGGAATCAAAATGTACTTCTTATATGCGTTATATTTCAGGTAAGAACATTTTCACTTCTGCCTTATTTAAATCAAACGACAGGAAAACATCTCCAGGTGGTAATAATGCCATTTTCAGCGTTATTGTGGAGTAATTAAATTTTCTTTTGCTAGAAGGAATTGAAGTTGATATAGAGGAGGGATCTACAATTTTTATTTTACCTTCATTTTTATATGCTAATTTTTCCGTAAAAAAGCGACTTTTACATCGATAAGTTTTTTGAAAATTGAGACATTAAGTTTCCGAAACAAAAATAACAAATATATCTTATTTTTATACTTTGAGTGTAAACCGAAAAATTCGAATGTTCAGACCATACAATTCTAATCCTCGTTTTTCAAACTGCTGACAACTAGTCTCAATGGTGAAATGGTTAGGCTCGTTGATTAGCGTACGTTAGGTTATGCTTCCGAATCCCCCGCTGCGTGCCAAATTTTAATTGTTATTTAAGTGGTAATAATTACGATGTACCAATTAATCATAAGTAGATGCATGTGTATCTTGAAAAAAATGATGTATTATGTGTAATTATATATTTTTGGGGATTTTTTAAAATAATTTCAAGCACGATTTTACTGATCACTGAAGAGTAGCACCTTAACCAGAAAAAATAGTTCCATGTACCAGAATATCTCGTAATATCAACCAGAACATCTGATTATCTCAACCAGAATACCTGGTTATATCAACCAGAACCTCGTAGACCTGAATTACCAGAAAAATGTCTGGTAAGAGATTCTAGTTAGTCTTATCAGAAATTGTGGTTGAATCTACCAGAGAATCTGATTAAAACAACCAGAAAATCATCAACCAGAATGTTCTTATACATTTAACCAGAATTTATAGTTAGGGCATATTTAACATTCTTTTCTGGTTAGAAGAACGAGAATTCTGGTTAGTTCAACTAGAATTTTTTTTGAGTGAACGATAGTGTATAATTTACTAGGATATATTTTTTAGAAACTAACTAAACAGGATATGATACATGCTGCTCAGAGTTCAAATTTCGGATGAAGATTTTAATTAGACATCTCGATGTCGAGTTTTTATCAATTCTTTGGTTTTCCTGTGCGAAATTAAAAATGATCATATTCTACAATATAGAATTTGTAGCATAGGATGATGGAGCTAATTATTGAGGGAAACCATTTGATTCTTTCTTCACAAGAACTATAGTATGCTTTTTAAGTAAGGGTCATTTTATTTATTTGAACAGCAAAACGCCAAGAAATTATTATTAATAACAACAATGTAGTACCGCTTGCTCTGCGACATTTCCACAAGCTATAAGAGTTCAATTTTTGAAATTTTCGATACAATGAATCAATATGCTATAGGAATATACGTATCGATTTCCTTAACCTGCTTACTTTATAACTTCGATTGTGCCACACGTTTCTCAAGTGCAAAGTGAAAACTCTAAGGAAAAAATGGAAAAAGAAAGTGAAAAATGAACTCCCTTTCATGAATTGAAGGTATTGAGAGATAAGTTACAACGGCTGGAGGTCCGTATGGAAGAGGAATCTCGAAGTGCGTCTTAGCGAAGCAAAAAAGAAGAACCGAAGCTGTTCCCAAAGGATGCGTTCTCTTCGAACGTAGTCACGATCGTCGTTACATTCGTTATCACAAAGTCGATCTTCTAACAGGAGCCCTAGAAGATCAAGTTCGACAAAGAAAACACCACCGAGACGTTCACAATCTCGCTACCATTCATTTCGGGAAAGTCGAAGTTTCTCCTATAATTATCATTGCAGTTGTACTGATTGCGACTATGTTCAGAAAAAATGGACTCACTATTCTTCCTAAGGTAAATGTATAGCCAAAACGAAATAAAAATTCATAATAATAAGCTCCCATTTTGGATCAAGCCTGCACTATAGAGGCAGGATAAGAGTTTCAATTATTATACACAGTTCGTACTTAGAGACGAAAGACGTACATATCCAAAATCAACCTAACGAAGTATGCACAAGACGCAGGGTAGGTTTCTCATCCTTGATTATTTTTCATAGAAGTTTGGACATACCTTTTTCCCATTCTTCGTCTTATTTATTCATCATTCTGAGACAATAAAATAAATCTGAGGTCCGCACACAAGGCAGAATGTAGATTATTATTCATATGTCTGTTTTCGAACTTAGCCTATTATTTTGAAACGCAGAAAAGATGAGTCTTAATATTACAGATCATCCGAATCCCGTCGGAAAGAATACGAATTCAACCAATAAAGATAAAAATAAAACTCAATTGAAAAAAGAGGTGTCAAAAATCTTAAAAGACGAACCTCTAAAGACGACAGCTGTCGATTTGATCCTTCACCCAGACTTCGTTACTCGATGGAATTATTGCTACGGATCTCAGAAAAGAGGAAAAAGGTATCAGCCTCGAAAAATATTCTCTTCCCGGCGACTGTATTTCAAAATCTTCACAACTTATTCTCGAAATTAAAAGCTTTTTTGAAGAAAACTGTCTAAAAAGGGACAGAGCCTTTTGTGATTCCCAAATCCTAATAGAAACAGCAATGGCTACATTGGGAAAAGCGATGTCGCTTTTATTACAAGAGTCTCCTCAACAATTCTGTAGACCAGATATCCTGGGAAAATAAGCAGATGCAGGAAAGATACTAGCTGAAGTACATCATGAGCAGACCACTGCACGTAAGGCTTTTATTATCCCCAGCATGGAGCCTGGAACGAAAAAACTTATGGAAAAAATGAAAACAGATTCTTTTCTCTTCAGTTGAAAACTGGGAGATAAAATAAAAAAAAGCCAAGAGTATACACCAAGCTGGTTAGAAATCAAGCTACAACCAAATATGGATAATAATTCTGCAAAGTCCGACAAGCCTTCAGATTGGAAGAGCCCGAACCAGCGTCACCTTCCTGCTTCTTAGTTAAGCCATAATTACAAAATACAACCAAAAACACATTACTATTCGAGAAATAACCAAAGGCCTTATTTTAACAAATAGGAGAAACTGTCCCACCAACAAACTCCTCAGGGTCATCAACAGCGCAAGAAATTTTAGAGGTACAACAGAGCGCCGGAAGGTTCAATATTTTTGGGAAGAATGGCTAAAAATTACTAAAAGAGAAATCAAAATATCTCATCAACATTGCAACTGGGTATGAGATTGAATTTATTAAACAAGTTCATCAAATTCGCTACCCAGCTTAGCTTCAATTAAACTTAGATGCACTGTCAGATTATCAGGAAGCTATTTCCATATTGATAACAAAGCGTGCAAAAGTGAAAGGCAAGGTGGAAACGACAAGATTTCTTTCGACATTCTTTCTCAGACAAAACCGAGACCGCTCAAACCGTGATATATTAAATCTAAAATCTCTCAACGTATTAATAGACCTCCCTAGCTACAAGTTAGAAGGCATTAGGGTGGCAAGTAAGCTTGCATCCCAAGGGACGTATCTCAAGGACGCATTCAATCTAGTGCCTATTCACAAAGAATATAGAAAATTCTTAGAGTTTAGTTTCTACGGCAAAACATTTGAATTCACATGCTTAGCGTTTGACCTCTCAATAAGCCCGTATCCTTTTGCAAAAACCATGAAGCCAATCATGAATTTCCTGAGAGACAAAGGATTTATTTCTTGCATTTATTTCGATGACATTTTCTGTTTTGAAGATAGCTATCAAGAATGCGCGCAAAGCGTAAAAATGACAATAAATGTGGTTGAAAAAGTAAAGCTGCAGATTTCAACCATTTTTGTTCAATAACTGTCTCTCATATCTTCCATATGTTGATCGAAAAAGCGGAATTTTTTATTCTTAAGTATTTTTTTTCTACTGGTTAAACCATTACTGTTGTTCCAAAAACGCTGGGTAACAAACTTTTTTTTGGTACCCTTAAAATGTGTGCCAAAGGGCAATCCAATCTGATTAGTCTTTCAAAAGTTATGTGGTATACAGATGAAAACGACGACGATGACGACGACAATAGACAGACACTAACGTACAACCTGTTTTTCTCGGACTCAAGGGGTCTCGAAACGTGGAGATTTTATTTAATCCACGAAAGTCAATTTTCACATGCATCCATTACTTTCTTATTATGGCGAAAATGTGATTACGAAACAGTCTCTAGATTCCACGTGGATATTTTTGACTTGTCGAAAAATAAATATTTAGTATTGCTGTATAATCCTAATGACGATCATTCGAGGTGAAGAGTTCCACAAAGCAGATCACGGATTATACATGAACGTCCAAACTTACTAAAAAACTCATACGAACTTATATACTCTCACCCCACATCACATCATTCCACCTCATACATTAAATATTATTGTTGATACAGCTAGGCTTTGAATGTTCAAAAACGAAATTATCACGCCTATTTATATTCGGAACAGAAAATAAACATGCTGATACCATCTTTAAATATTTTTCAACCCTTTGAAAAGACTGCGTCTCTGTTTTTCTCTTTGGGAGCAGCACACACAAACTCTTGTTCTGCACTCCGATGATAATCTACTCTATTTTGTAGCGTCTGGTGTAGACTGTGGATATATGCTGTCTTGCAGTCTAGACGCGTCTTGTGTGTATCTAACCATACTTCTATATCGTATTTTGGGCCATGCCAGGTATCCAGAAATGTGCTGTAACTGGGGTTACCACCTGGCGCTGATGTTTAAAGTGAGAGAAGAGGGAGGGTAGCTGGGTTGATAAGAAAGGTGAGGTTTAGGCGATGAGGGAAAAGCAGAGAAAGAGAAAGAAGAGGAAATAAAGGAGGAATGCAAGAGAAAGAGAGACGAGAAGGAAACTTTGCTCAGCGAACTATCGCGCGACACAGATCTCTATTCAGAGAATATCAAAGCGCTGATTTAGCACTGTTACACTTGCCTATAACATCAACAGGCTTTCCTCCTATGTTGAACGAGACGAGCACCTTGCTGTTAACGAAATTCTTCTCTCAGCCTACGGCGATACTAGAAACTTTTTCGCACCCCGATCTTCCAAGATTATCCACGCGTTTATCTTTAGGGAGTTCAGCATTATACGGAAACGTATTCGTTGGTTTTTAAACTCGTTTCTCCAAACTTTTCAAACTGATTTCAAAGTGAATCTTTTCCCATTACTTTTTCCATGCACCGTCAAGTCTAGCAGAAATTTCCCATGAGAAGGCAACGTTTCCATTAAACTGGATTAGGTTCCGGGTTTAAGGGAAGAATGAGACCTTACGTGTTCACTTACCCGAGCTGGAGATAACTTTAAATTTCCATGTGCACGTTCATACGATTAGGAATGATTGCAACCCATTCCAAGCAAAAATTACTGCACTACTAAAATCTATGTATCAAAATTTAGGACGATTTGGCAAACTATTCTTATTTCCAATTAATTTAACCAACCTTTTTCTAGGTGAAGAATAGTTTTGAGAAATTCTTCTATGGAATAAAAAAGTTAATTTCTTGATAATGTGAAATTAGAGTTTGGGTACGATTGTGAGAGGATGGAGCGGAAGCAGAAAAGGAAGGTGGGAGCTTCTCTAGAGAGAATTCGCATTTCACCAAACATGAATCCTAGACCCAACCTAACACGAGCTCTCGAGTTGTTAACCTTCGTCGTCGGCGATCCTATCCGTTCTCCTCTTCTTCTCGTAAGCGCTCCAGCTAAATTTCGATCTGCGAAACCTCATTAACAGTAATTAGCCAGGAACCTAGAGCTCACGGACTACACGGAAATCCCGTAGGCTTGACGGATTGCAGCACGTTTGCAATCCTATTGCACATTTCATTACGATCTTCTAAGAAAGTATTGAATTTTCGGGAGTCTGATCTCAACAGAATACTTAAGCAGTTAGGAATAAACTTCATAAGCCACAAACCAAAAATACAATTATTTCTATTCATAAGCTCCTACTGTTGAAATAATGAAGCAAAGTACATTTTATCTTTTTAACTTGAAACTATAAATTCACTTTGGTAAATCACTAACAAAAAAGATACTTTAAAACATTAAGGAGCTTTTGAAGAAGTCCCGCAAAGTCGTCTTAGTGCGGTATTAAGAACTCCTCCATAAAATTAACATGACGTCGACCCTACGTTTTTGGGAGTCCTTAATTCTCACCACAGCAGAATATAAATTAACTACCATTTTTTCTGAAGATGCATCAACTAAATAGCTCCAAAAAAGAATCATGTAAATTTGGGTGTGTGAGCAAATATTGTGTTTTGCTTTCAACTTCACATCTTCGAATTAGTGAAAAATGTATGCACATATTCTTCGGATGGTGTAGGATAGAAGAATTCAATTTTCCGCGGATCAAATACGTTCTGGTGCCGAAAGTCGTTACTTGACCCAGCAACTGCTGGATAACGAGACCTCTGCGATAGGGATTGTTTAATATTCATAGAAGGAAAGTATGGTGGGAGATTTAGTGGTCCTTGTGGATCTGCTGGTCGTTTTATCATTGTTTCTACTTTAAGGGTACTGTGTGGATTACAGAAGAAACTCGAGGCTATTCGCGAGTCCTAGACTCCGGGGAAAAGGGATGTACGAATGGCCTTTGCTCTGAGATCGAGCGTAACGGATGTTACCTGAAACTGTAAGTGTCCATAGCAGAAAGAATTGCGAAACGTGACTCCTTTGTCTGGCATTTAAAGAGAGCCGAGCAACATTCGTTTTTTCTTCAACTCCCACCCATCCGCCTCCCCTTACAATTACATTTTTTATCGCACTCTCCAAACTATCCTCTCGCTATGCTCTAGTTCTTATAATCCCCTCCTCTTTTTCCTTTTTATATCTCAATCCGTGAATTCTTATTCGTAACATGTAAAGAATAGTCTCCCTTCATTTTTCACTTCTCTTATCGTTCTTAATATTCTTCATTGCATTTTGCGACTCAAAAATATCCATAACAAAAGCAGAATGTTGTGTACATCTTGTTGAAGGTGTCCACATAAAAACAAGCTTTAATATTTTTCTTCCCTATTAGAGTTTGAGTATCAACAACGGAAGAAGGATGATTTCGTGTTCCATTAACTCGAGCAACGACTAGGGCCTTGTGCGTCATGATTATCCACGAATGGTTCGAAACACGGCTAGCGGAAACAACGACTAGTAACTATCGCACACACGATGTTACCTCTTAGAAATGGGAGTGGTTCTACTCTTGTAATGTGTAAAACTTCTACTAAATTCTGATAAACATCAACAACCGACACGAGACCTGCTTCCTATACCTTCCGAATGTTGTGAATCCTGACACTTATCTTTTAACTTTCTGAAGACTCCCAGCTTCTATCTAGGAGAGAATTCTAATATTTAGGTATTCTCAATAGGTTATTTCACTGACAGTATTCAATTGAATTCTAAGAAAATGATCAAATATCTAATTTGACTATGAGGAAGAAAAATGTTCTCTGCCTCATCGTCAACTGTAATTTTTCTTTCGGGGAAAACTGAAAGATATCATGAAAGTGGTGATTTTATACAAGATCAAGGACAAAATTTACTAACATCTACTAATATTTTTGGATGAAAAACAACTTCTACCTCAATCAGAAACTACTAACGCTTGGAATAGTAGAAGTTCTAAGTTTTCGAGCACTCACAACAATGTTCTGATTCCTGGAACGATTTGCTGTCTAATTAAGCACAGTCAGCAACGCATGATACGCAGACCCAAGAATGTTGCACAAACTCTCGTTGACACTTCTATTTTAGGATAGAAGACAGCAAGACGAGAGGAAAACGTTGTAAAGAATCCGCGAAATATTCAGTGTTGTACTCCATCAAAACTCATTTCCTTGAAGAGCAACAAGATGTACAAGGGAGTGCACTGAAAGAGAAAGCAAGAGAAAGAAAACGGTGAGGGGGAAAGAAAGAGCCTTGAGAGAAGTGGGCTGAAGTTTATTAGGATTAAGGACTTCATTCGTAGTAATTCAGAAACCAGTGTACCGACTACCTTTCTGGACAGGAAAGGCAAGGGTGGCATAGCAGAGTAGACACTGTGCGTTCCAGAGCTCACAGACTACCTGCGCGCTACATAATTGTTGCATGAGATTCAGGATATTAAAACGACTGCACCATCCTCGGTCTTCCATGCTGGGAAGTACAGTGTATTATAAGACCAGGTTACGATCCCAAGCAGCAGAAAATTCCGAAGAAAACACAATTTCTTTTTCTTTCTGCTTTTCAAATCAACGCTCTTTCTCAACTCGATTGCATTAGCATAAATTAGATTTTATTAAAAGTCCCATCTGACTTTCCGGAGACGCGATTTATTATTACTCCTTTCAAGAATCTTGCTTCATAACTTTACTTTTTTTTGTCATATCTAATATTTTCCTGTTATCGTCACTTCCATTTGCCTGTTTTCTATCGACTCGGACAGTGGAATTGCAGAATGTATATTGACAACGTTTATATTTTATTCATGTATCCTTCTAGTGTTCATGATTTTATTGAATGCTGCTATCTAAAGTGTTATCCAGGCTCGCATATCTAACAAGATTTAGAAATAAGATTTGGAATCCGTTTTCAAATTTACATTCTTCAAGAAATCGTTCGTGGAACTCGAAATGAAATATAAATTCGTGATTGTACAATTTACCAGAATACAGAGCTGATGATTCTGAAATATTTAGGTTAGTCGTTAAAGCAGCGTCGTAAAGAGCACCTCATTGGATTAGGCTAGCAAAAAAAATACAAAAATACGTCTACAAAATCCCCTGGAAGTCTTTAAATGCAGTGCATTCTGCTAATTCGTTCAGAATTCTTCCACGGGACACTTAGGGTCCCTACATCCTGCAGCCTTTTCTTTGCGCTCGGTTCGTCCATCATCCAAATTGAGTGATAAACCCTCAGCCGTCAGGATGCTGCTTTCGAAGCACTTTAGAAGTTAATCTTAGTAGGCGTACACTCGTACAGGTCTCTTGAGAAATGCCCAGTTTCATTCTTGGGTGTATGCTTATTTCTAGTCTTCCTTTATCTTTAGTTGTTCTTAAGATCCCTCGTTTTACGAGAGCCATATAGTTCTTCTATTGAAAAAATTTGCACCGCAATAGGGAATAGCATATTACGCAATATATGTGGCATCTCTCCCGAGTAGATTGACAATTTTGTGGCAAGCCTCACTAACCACATTTTCTGCGGCATCTCGCTTCCTCCTAAGTGACAAAAGTGCGGTATATCTACCCTTATAAAAATTGGAAGTGGCAAAATACTGTTCATGGAAATGATGCAGGTCAAATACCTTTCCTAAGTATTGTAGAAGATCGAAAGGCACCCCTGTGATTGGTTAAGGAAACAATATATGTAAGATACCTCCCCCTTTTTCGAAGTCCCGTGGTGGCAAAGGGAGGCACTCCTGAGACTGGTCATGGGAATAATGTTGGTCACATAGCTTTGAATGGTAAATCGAATTAGGGAGAGATGCTGCACTTTTTCCCCTTTGGAAGGGAAGAGATGCCGCGACATAGACCTGAGTTCGTCCATCAAGAGGATTAATTTGAGAAGAGCATGTTTTGCTTCCATCACCTCTGCTTTCCACATCTCAAAAGAGTTAGAGTAGTCGTGAATCTCGCTGAGCGAGAAGCATGGCAGGGATGGTGTGACATCTGTTTCAACAATTTTTCCCTCGCTGGACAGGTCTCTTTATGAAGTAATTAACATCCTCACGATCAGCAATTGTTGTCTTACTAACATGGCTTTGCAAATTTTAGGTTAGAACAGCTTCATTCTTATTGAAAAGACTTTCCCTCTACTGGACTCCAATAACATCAGATAAAATATATTGGAAATCAAATTCATCTTAAGGGAATGCTGAAAATAACAATATAAGTGTTTCTCTGTAGAACATACAACGCACGAAATTGTCTAGCTCTAGATATCCGAACGTGCAGCTTTAATGGCAATTACCGAGCCACTTAGTATGCGGAGCATAAGTTCTCTGAACGTGGACCTATCGATTTCTCATAGTGCATTCCCTTCTCCCTCCTTTCCACTCTCCGTTTCTCTTCAAAGTGTCGTGCAACCGACTTTCCGATCACGATAATAGCTAAGTGCAGTAGAGGCATCTTGGAGCGAACTTCATTATTGTATCACTTGCCTCCTAGTTTTATCCCCGGCGGTCGATGCTGGATAGTGAGAGAGTGAGGACAGGCATGCAGGAACACGTCCGGCGAATGCTGGGGTAAATGGAGGTCCTCTAAATGCGAAGGTCGGAGTAGAGTCTCTATAGCTTTTGTACATACCGATACTCTGAGAGAAGGAGAGAAACTCAAGCGGGATAAGAGAAAGAGAGCATTCAGAGTCGATAGAGAGGGAAAAGCTGTTACCCCTCCTTGATTGAGTTACGACTCCTGAGTGGCTGCAGGACTCTAACACGAAGCTTCTCACAACTTCCTTCCTCGATAATTACAAATTAACTACAATCATTTGCATTAGCTCCGAAAATATTAGCGTGATGATGTCAGCTAGTTTCGTCTCGTAAGAGATCATCAAAGCACAAGAACCGAACTGAGATTATAATAGCATGAAATTGAGAGAAATTATCAGCAATGTATAAACGAGATTATCTAATTATTTCGGAAATCCGGAATCACGGATGAGGGGAATGAGAGGAGAAAGTATATGTGCATATGGGAACTTTAGGTTTCACATCCTGCATGTCACGTAGTCAATGTCTTGAGGAGGGACTTAAGTTCCTAGAGAATACTGACAGGACTTTTGGGAAGGGATGGACGAAGACAAGAGGACAGATTGGGAGGTGTTTGAAAGAAAAAGGGTGCCAACTCGGTGAAGAGAAGCATCCCCTTATATCTTGTGAGCAGATCTTCAATCGGCTATTCTTTTCCGCCCTCGTATTTCACACTTCTACTTCTTGTCCTACTTCGCTTCTCCTAGCCACTAAACACCAACGAGTAGCCAAGTAAGTTTGCTCGGGCATCAGTCACTGCCTAATATTTTGACACTTTGAACTATTATTTTAATTGAAATTATTATCTGAAATTTCTTCGGTATCAGAGATCCTCCTACCGATTATAATTGGAATCAGTCTGCATAGGAATCTGATTGATCAGCTACGCTTCTTTGACATCTCGAATAATGAATCCTCTTCCAAAAACGAGTTCTGAAAAATGCGGATGTAGATTTGAAGAGTCATCCGTGGTTTAGGATCTGCACGCGTCATTGAATGATGCTCGTGGTACAATTGTGATCAGACAATCGGACAAGCCCCTCGAAGTGAAATTAATTCAGCTGTGGAACAATGGCTTGCAGAATATGTCGAGCAAAGAAAAGAAGAGGAGAGAATGGGTGTTTGCTATCGACATTTCTCGTCAAGTGGTGCGGTTTTCAAATAGATTGATAGTGCATCTTGACAGCAAGTTGGATCGATCCTAGGGGGTTTCAGTCGATCGAGAGGAATTTATTTTATCCTTGGATCCATTTCCGTGCGTGCGGAGTTAAAAAGTCCTCGAGCTAATTGATCAGGCTGACGAGTCAATTACATCCGCAGTGCGGCTTGTAAACTACGAGACGAATTTGGGACAGTAATTGATGGACTTGTTGAATTGTCATCAAGAGCCTTCCAGGTTCTCGCAGGCATTGAAGTCGTCTCAACAAGCACTGTCAGTGATCGAATCGTGTCGCACTCGGCGAAACGTTAATTAGACATTCGACTTGTCCCGCATATCGCCGAGTGCATGGACACCAGGGAAAATAATCGAGGACACTCCGTCAATCAATTGGTGCACATAGTGTGCACGTACCAATACGACGAGAATTCAATGGTCGGCACTTCGTCATTGTGCGTGTACTGCGCGTGACATTTAATGGGGGGCTGATGGCCAATGGTCATTGCGAACTTTGACGATCGGGCTTTGTCGGATCGAAACCTGATCGGGGACCCAACTGCCGCAATGTCGTGGAACTTAAAATACATACATCCACCAGACAAAATTTACGTATGAGCTCACTTCGAGCAATATTCAGTAAACGTCGGATGCAGAACGCTTTCCATCTTCACCTGTCAGACTAGGAGGTTCCTTTAAATTGCGTTTTAGATTATTCGCCGACATCAAGTGCTCGTCGCATCTATTCCATCAAGTTTAATACGAGCTGTGGTTTACCTTTTTAGGAAGCCTAACAATTTCGTTGGCGATGGAAGAGCAGAAACTTCCTCTGCCACAGTGCATAATGCGCTACCTACTATAAGGATCTCCTCCTTAGTGAAAAAAATTCGACTGGGTGTGTGTTAGGATAAGACATGTTCGAGACATGATAAAGACGAAATCTTACATACCAGTTCTTGTTGTTGTTGAGACGCACAGATTCCGGATTTCCAAGATGGGAATAACTGATTGCGGAATTAGAGGTTTTTTTGGTTCAGAAATTTCAAGCCCACACAAATGAACCTGTTTCGCTCTTTAACCTCTACCTGTTTCCTGGGAATGGCCAGATGTGCTCCCGAAATTTGGTAAAATTATAAATGAAGGAAATGATATCATAACTTCGAAACAGAGAAGGCATCAGTTTGTGGTTTCACAAAGAGTTTGCATATTCATCTTAGCATTGAGATATTCAGAAAGAAATATAGGAAGTGGAAGCTGTTGACGGAGATATATTAATAGAGAAAAAAGCAGAGAGGGAAAACCATTCCGTGAAAAATGTCAGGAGGGACATGGGTCGAACCTGCTACCGGGCAGTCTGGCGACCGAGAAAAAGAGTGGTGTAAAATGGCGAGCATCCGTCAACTATTGAGACCGAGATAGAGACGAATTGAGAGGAGAGGATGAAATCCCATTGTTGGAACCTCGACCCTCTTCAGATCCCTTTCCTGTCTCCCTTCGGTTTCTTCCGTCCTTCTTTCAACCTCCTGTATATGTGAGCGGAATATATGAATTCTTTTCAGGCCACGAAAATGCTTCTTGTCGCCAAAAGAACAACATCAGTTTCAATGGCAAGTGCAAAGTGTCACTTTTGGCATGCAATATTACTGGGCGGAAAAGTGCGACATAGCGCCCACTCCACAGGCATAGCATGTTTCATTTATCATAAAGCATTAACAACAAGTTAGTTTCGTATCATTGTTACAGGATTTTGCGTTATTTTTGGTTCGACGATCTTATTTGAGAATTAATAAGGTATGCTAAGAACCTTGTTCTCAACCCTTATATCTTGTCTCGTCTTTCCTGAATTGGTATTGGACTTTGGCCTGAAAGTTAAGATTCTGTGGTGAAATAGGCAAAAACATTTCTGACCAAAGAATGTATATTGCAATGTGGGGACGAAAGTGGTGAGTAGGGACGTGTACGAGATTGGACAACTATTAAGTTTGGCATCCATCAATGTCAGGGACCGATAAAAATGTGGGAAACTGGTACTCCAGCGCTTGAAAAGGAAAAAAACTGAACACACCAACTGGAGAATGTCACTTACGCTGGTATTTTCTATAGGATGCTTGAAAGGAGGGAAATCCTTTAAAAATCTAACCTGACACATTCTATGAGAAAAAAATGACTGGGATTGCTTTTGGATTTGAATTTTTTTTCCCATTTCATTCCAGTAGAGAACATTAAACTCAAAAGAATAAAAGGTTTACCTTGAAGCAGGTACCAAACTTTGCAACTCAGGATTAACAGAGCTGTCAAATAATATTTGTGTTTTGAAGTAATTCGTCTATTTTATTGCATGTTATTTTATGAAAAACCAATTTTTAAGGAACACATGGATACTAGAATCATAAAGTTTGATTAGATAGAAAAGAAAACCATGAACCTAGTTAGGAGAATAATGTTTATTGCATCGGTAGGTTTCGTGACGCCCAGCCATATTCATTTTGATAAAAGAGTACATTTTCACACTTTACAACTACATTCTTCGACTCTCTTACCTAGAAGTGATTACAATGAGAGTAGATTACAAAAGGTTCCAAGAAACAGCAGTAATAAATCTTCTCTATGGTTTGAAGTCAGCTGATTTAAGTAACCATTTCTTCCTAATTCGTCTAACATGTTACTGATTACGATTTGAGTTTCGAGAACGAAGTTGTTCTTTTGAAAGTTTTATATTTCATATATCTTCTTAACAAATTGATCAAGAACAAAACTGTTTTCAGAAATCAAAGAACAAGAAGTAAACGAAAAGTCAAAAAAACTACTTTTTCGTTAATATCACAGGCCAACACATTTTCACACTCAAAGACCGGACCTGGTATACCCAAAGGGATTTGATGTGCTGAATCCGAATATGAACTCAAGAATGCTCCATAACCCTTCTTTTCTGAGGTACCCTAACCTAAATGTGTGAAAAACACGATATTTGTATATGTTTGAGCCTCGCTAACATCCAGAATTCTGATTTCTCTGAAAATCTGGGCGCGTAATCAGAAAGCTACAATCTTTTACTTCAGAAACTACAACACTTTTTCTTGGAATGAATTTTTACAAGCTGAAACACCGTTCATTGAAACTAAGAAAATTTAGGTTTCACATGATACTGAAATACATGGAAAAAATATCTGTGAGGTTCAACAATAAACTGTTACCGGATATTACAATAAACTGCAAGCTCTGAGCTCCAGAAAGGTTCACTCGAGATAGCAACAACCTGCAAGCCTTAAAACCCAGGGATGGTAACCCCAGGACACAATACACTTCGTGTCTTAGACCCCAGGAACGTTAACCCCAGAACCCAATAATCTTCAAGCCTTGAATCCCAAGGAGATTAACCTCAGAACACAATAACCTTCAAGCCTGAAACCCCAGGAAGGTTAAACCCAAAACAAAATCACCTTGAAGCCTTAAGCCCCAGGAAGGTTACCCACAGAACACAATAACCTTCAAGACTTAAACCCCAGGAAGGTTAACCTTAGAACACAATATCCTTCCAGCCTGAACCTCCAAGAAGGTTAACCCCAGAACACAATAACTTTCAAGCTTTAAACCCCAGAGAGGTTGACCCCAGAGCATGATAACCTTGAAGCCTGAAAACCCAAGGGGGTTGCTCCAGAACACAATAACCTTCCAGCCTTAAGCCCCAGAGAGGTTAACCCCAGAACGCAATAACCTTCAAGCCCTAAATCCCAGGAAGGTCGACCTCAAAACACAATTACCTTCAAGCCTCAAATCCCGGAAGGTTAACACTAGAACATGATAACCTATAAGCCTTAAACCCTAGGGAGGGTAACCCCAGAACACAATAACCTTCAAGCCTTAAATCCAGGAAGGTCAACCCTAGAACATGATATCCTTCAAGCCTAAAAACCCATGGAGGTTGACCCCAGAACACAATAACCTTCAAACATTAAATCAAGGAATATTAACCCCAGATCACAATAACCTTCAAGCCTTAAACCCCATAACACAATCACCTGCAAGCCTTGAACCCAAGGAAGGTTAACCCGAGGTCATAATAACCTTCAAGCCTTAAACCTCAGGGAGGTTAACCCCAGAACACAATAACCTTCAAGCCCTAAATCCCATAGAGGTTGACCCTAGAACACAATTACCTTCAAGCCTCAAATCCAGGAAGGTTAACACCAGAACATGATAACCTATAAGCCTTAAACCCTAGGAAGGTTAACCCCAGAACACAATAACCTTCAAGCCTTAAATCCAGGAAGGTCAACCCTAGAACATGATAACCTTTAAGCCTGGAAACCCATGGAGGTTGACCCCAGAACACAATAACCTTCAAACATTAAATTCAGGAATTATAACCCCAGATCACAATAATTCAAGCCTTAAACCCCATAACACAATCACCTGCAAGCCTTGAACACAAGGGAGGTTAGCCCGAGGT
Source organism: Neuroterus valhalla (assembly GCA_011762715.2). Taxonomy (NCBI): domain Eukaryota; kingdom Metazoa; phylum Arthropoda; class Insecta; order Hymenoptera; family Cynipidae; genus Neuroterus; species Neuroterus valhalla. Next base: position 5,899 of record WSXT02171573.1, on the reverse strand, counting down.
CGTAATAACCTTTAGGTCTCAAACCCTTGGAAGGTTAACCCCAGAACCCAATAAACTTCAAGCCCTAAATCCAGGAAGGTTAACGCCAGAACATGATAACGTTCAAGCCTCAAACCCCGGAACAAAATAACCTGCAAGCCTTGAACCCCAGTGAGGTTAACCCCAGAACACAAAAACCTGCAAGCCCTAAACTCAAAAAAGATTATTCCTGGAAAAATTCCTCGCTAACTACCCTGGAAAAATCTTTGGGAGAGAGGTGTTGCGTTGTTTTCTTAGGTTATTCTTTCTGGGGTTTGGGGCTTGCAGGTTATTGACAACTCGGATTAATTTTCCTTTTGAATGCTACACTTGTAAAGTGCCATCTGGACGTATTACATGACAAAATAGACTTCACAGCTAGAAAATAAAGTGAGAGTTTATTTATGAACCTCGCAGACATTTTTTTTTCATGTATTTCAGTATCATCTGAAACTTGAATTTCTTAAATTTCAAAGAACGATGTCTCAGATTGTAAACGTCCATTTAAAGTTTAAGGGTAGTATTTTTTGAAGCAAAAGATTGTAGCTTTCTGATTGCGTGCCCAGATTTTCAATAGAATAAAAATTCCCGATGTGAGCGAGGCTCATACATAGCGAAAAACCGTATTTTTTGCACTTTAACGTTAGAATACCTCGGAAATGTAGGGTGATGGACCGATTCTAAGTTCAGATTCGGATTCAGCACATCAAGTTTCTTCGGGTACACCAGGTTCGGCCTATGGGTGTGGAATTCCGTCGTATCTTGTCGGCCTGTGTACACTATCATTGCAAAATAGTATATTATGCACCTAGGGATAGACAAAGGCGTTTTTTGTTGAGCGCAATGTTTACCGAACGAGACCGAAGACGAGTTCGGTAAACATCGCGCGAGACAAATAACGTGTCTATCCCTAGGTGCATACGATATTTTCTTTAACAGGTGCATGAAACCACGGGGTTTCGAGTTATTTTCCCTCCAGCTGGAGTTTTTTCCCTGCTTGGAGTTTTTTCCCCAGTTTTTTTCCCGGCTCTGAAAACAGCAACTTCTGACTCGCTTCACACGCTCGAAAACCCGTGGTTTTCATGCATGTGTTGAAGAAAACATATGAAGGACAGTATTAAAAGGAGATTTTATGCTATCACTCTTATTGATGGTGACCTTCATGATCAAAGTGAGATTTTTCTATACCTTTGAAAGTTGAGAATAGAAACTAAGTATGTACTATAGATTTTGAATTTTAAATTGAGATGATTGATTTATGAACAAGAGCATTAGAGCTTCTCTGGTAATCGAAGCTGTAGTTTAAAATCAACCTATTTCTAAAACGGGAGCAGTAATTTTTTCGACAGGAGTATTACAAATTTTCCGCTTATGAGAGAACTAGCATGTACCTGATGGTACAGGTGGAGGCTTCCGGTTTACTGAATCGAGTAGCTACATCGTAGGGTCTACGGTCTACGAGGTGGAAGGTTAATTGCCAATTGATCGCGAAGCTGTGCGGCGTTACCTTATACCACGTTGATGATCGATATCCAACTAATAGAAAATTTTCAAGAAGACTTCACTTTCTGTCAAGATAGGCCAGTCAGCAGGGCTGAATTTAGGACAAAATTTGACATTAAATGCAATATTTTTAAAACTTTGCTGTTACATAAAACGTAATTCTTTGATGAATAATGTTGATTTGTTACCCCGTCAGCGGTCGGGAACATGTATATTTAAAGAAAAAGACATTTTAGAATAGAAGCTCGAGAAAAAATGAAATATTTCTGCAAATGGAATAGTACATTGAATTTAGTCCTCCAATAAGGAATTTAAATTTTCAACCAATTCGAAGGTCCGGAACATGTTTATTAATGGATCAATTGAAGTTCTATTATTAACTTTTAGGAAAAAATTATAATATAGTTGCAAACTTGCATAATGATTGAAATTATTGTTTAGAACTAAACGCAAGATTTGCAACCTCATTGTTTATACGCTACATGCAGTTCTCTATATTTGTTGATTCTCTATTTCTTTTAAGTATGGCTCAGTAAGAAAAAATGTAATAATTTTGGAAAATGGTTTTAATTGTTCGATTTGATGCTACGTACGCAGTGTTAAGTTTGCAACCCAATACGTGAGCGGGAACTTGTTCAAATTTCAAATAGTAAAACTTTGTCATTTCACTTTTTTTTGTTTTTTTTTTTTTTGAAGCGAGGTAATAATTTTGCAAATGGGGGTATGATTCAAAGAAGACAGTTTAAGATGTAGTTAAAAATTGCAACTCAAACGAAGATTAGGATCGTACAAAAATGCCAAATTTGTTGTAATTTAGTAGTTTTGGCTTTTTATTCACTCAAAAAATATATATTTGTAAATTTTAGTTAGCAGCGATGAAATCCTACTTTCAATTTATAAATTAAAAATTTCATACCTCTTAAAGAAAGTTTCTTGCATGGTGTTTTTTGGCCAGTAGGGAGGAAATATCTTGGAATATCTCCTCTAACCTTTTCTTCGTTTTCAAAGTATGCTTTTTATAATTATGAGGATAACAATTTTCCTCTTAATTGAATTATAGAACAATAGTTTCTAGTTGAAAATATTTTTCAGATATTTCTTTTAAGTTTACAATACAAATGAATTGTTTTTTTTAAATCTCGTTCCCTTGCGGTCAGTGAATGAACTAATAAAATTAATGCCGCCATTTAGAAAAGTATCAAAGTGTAAGTGTATAATTAAGGTATTATAATAAGGTTATGAATCAAGGGGGCGTGATGCCAACAGCACGCGTTATTCCCGTACGGTTACCTATCCAAGTGCTAACCGCTCCCAACGCTGCTTAACTTCAAAATTAATGGAAAAGTGTTACATCTAGACATAATTTATTACACGGAATCGAATGCTCAATTATGTAAATTGACTACTGTTTCTATAAACTTTGATCATTTTAATGAATATTTCTAAAGCTTGTATTATTTATCATTATTAATTTTGTATTTAAACAAACAGTCAAACTTCATCTTCGAGTTTTTACATTAAAATATATAAATTTATTCTGGAAAATTGTAATTTCAGTTATAATGCTAAAAATATTTTTAATCTGGGGACGAACAAACGGGAACGCGAAAAGTTTTATCAAATACATTTATATAAAATAATCCAATTGCTCCAGAATTTGTGCAAACTTTCTGTAATTTCAAACGGATATTTTTCTGATAATAAATATCAGATTTTATTTGAAAAATCGAATTCCTTTTTTTCGGTTAGAAAGGGATCTATCTGAGTTTGAAATAGAATTTTTGTTTGAAATTTAATTTTTTTCGGGGAAATTAATGATCATATTCGAAAATGCATGAGTCCGTGCTGAAAATACAACTTTTGTAGCAAAGGGCATAAAAATGGTAGGAAAATCATTCCTTCCTATTAAAGATTTATTATAATTAACTATTCCAATTGTGGTTGAAAATTAAACTATTCATCAGAAAATTTGTTTACAATTTCGATTAGGAATTAATGTTCTCAACTTACAATTTAAATAATAATTTTTTTATAGTTGAAAAGTGATATTTTCTAGTTGTGATTTCCATATTCCGGTGAAAATGAATATTTTTTTGAAAAGAATGAACTATCTTGGTTGGAAATACATATTTTTTATGGCAAATTCATCTTTCTGGCGCTTTCTTGTAAAACGACAAAATTCCAATAGAACACAGAGAAGTAGGACAATAAATAACAATATAGAAACAGGGTGGTGAATAAATTACTCAAATTATACCAAAGGGTTAAATTAAATCATTATGCATAATTCAATAACGTGTCTTTTTTTTTTAATATCCATGATCACGACCTCTGACGGGGTCGCAAATGAACATAGTTCATTAGGGAAGTACGTTTTATGACTCAAATTTTTTTCCGCACAGACTGGCTTAAGATACCTATCGTCGTTTTTTGAATGAATTCCTCAAGTATTGTCACATAAATAATGCAGGTTCTAATTATTATTCAAAGTTCTCAGGACGCGAGTCTAAAATTTTGGATTATTATTGGATTAAACATCGGTAACAAAATCAAGTTTCAGTTCAGATACACGTAAATATTTATTTAGGATTGTATAAATATTTCCTTTCGATGATGAAACGATTGTTCTCAGTGAAAAGAGCTTCTCATTTCCTCAAACAATTATAGGTTTCCCATCTCAAATGCTCAAAAGATACTTATCCGTTTCTCAGTGGTTGATTAAAATTTAATTATTCGCTTCAACATATCTTCTCGAGGCCAATGGGATATTGCGACGCCAGTCAAGTCACGGAAATAGATAGTGAATAGGGTCAGGTTAATTAAATGAATCTTCAAATAATCTTCCTTCTATTCCCTTTTCTGTCTTATTAATGTAGCCTTCGCTGGTGCTAGCAATGTTTCTTATAACAACATCATTTGGTTTGAATTCAATTATTTTTATAAGTAATAGAAAAATGTTTCCACTCCTTTTCTAGACTCTTAACACAAATAAGTACAAAAAATTTATAAAGCAGGATATCTTTCCATTCCTAAATGATCCAACAACCCCAATGTTATGCGAGCCCAATTTCGCACAACTGAAGTTTAATTCTGAATAGATTCTGGTATCGGCTCTAAAAGGAAAAAAATGGTGGAACAAAATTAGAGAATCAAGCTCACTCCGCCGGTATGAAAGTGGATTCAAAACGAGAGGGGTCTCGTATGGAAGGACGAGAGCAGATGTCGATCGATAAGGGGACATTCGTAAAAAAGCTGACATTTTTTGAATATCGGAAATGGATGATGGCGAGCGCACACTAGTTAGAATTCAGTTCCGTTAAAATTAGACAACGGCATGTTCCAGTTAACTGAAGAACAGGTAATGAAAAGAAACGAAAAAAGTTTTTCTGTTTTTACTTTTATTAGAACGAACTCAAGAAGCTTATAAAATTCAGTCCGCTAATGAACTTTTTTATTCCAGATAAGAGAACCTTCAAGTTTAATATAATTATTGTAAAATCTGCATCTATAATTCCAATTTCATACAGTTTGCAGAACTCGAGATCAAAAATGATGTGGCTACTAAAATTTTTGTTTCAAATTTGAATTGTTCAAGTTTCAATTCCCCAAATAAAGTATTTCAATTTGGAGTACAACTAAAAAAGTAATTCACGAGTACGTTATTCCAATAATATTTTCAGATGTTGATGAAATATTCAGAAAATTTCTTTCGTGGATATATTATCGGGGAAGTACGAAGCTAGGGAGAATCGAGGTTCCATTATTATACGATCGGCTACCCAATGGATCGTAAATTCCGATGCCCCTCCAAAAAGACGATTCGCTGCCATAGAGATTTTCGGCTTTATGACCAAACTCTCCCTTCAAATCAGTTTCTCGTCACATATTTACACCAAGTCGTTAAAGTCGTTTTATATTTGTCCTTAACTTCCTCGCGTAAAATCGCTTTTGGCCTGCTCGATATGTTCCGGTTGTACACATCGGCGTTCCCAAACGAACTTAAGCGTCAGTTATGAATACCGGATTTTAGTGGCTATGGTGCAGTACCTAGTTTTACTTGTCACGACACGTTTCGACAAAACTGTTGGTCACCTTCAAGCAAAATTAAAACATGAATAAGTATAGTCAATTATAATGAAATTAAATGCATTTGTTCATTTTAACGAAACCAATACGAAGCATCCTGAGATTAAAAATAAACCCAATGTACACTTTACCTTATGAAAACAATTTTTATACAACAAAAATTGTAGATCAAACGATGTTTCAAACAAAATTTAAAAGGGCACACCTCAAAAAACGTAAGGAGGATTCCCATTACTGTGATACTTACATTTTAAAAAGGACGAGTCTATTTCGCCCATTTTTTCACCATTTT
>WSXT02171562.1:0-20687 GCA_011762715.2 Neuroterus valhalla | reverse complement strand
CGTAAAAAAAACGGGGAATTCCACTGTGGCTAGGAAGAACCGGAAAATTATCTGGAATTATAAATAAAATCGTAAAAAATTCCAAATTATATTGACCTAGAAACAACCAGGAATTTCACTGACTAGGAAAAACCGCGAAATGACAGGGAATTTCATTGAAAAGGGAAAACCGGAAAATTACGGGGAATTTCATTGACATAGAAACAACCGGGAATTCCACTGACCAGGAAAAACCGGAAAATGATCCGGGATTTTAATGAAATCAGAACAACCGGGAATTTCAATGACCAGGAAAAATCGAAAATTGATCCGGAATTTCATCGACGTAGAAAAAACCAGGAATTTCACCGGCCAGGAAAAATCGGAAAATGATCTGGAAATTTATGGACATAGAAACAACCGGGAATTGCACTGACCAGGAAAAACTGGAAAATAATCCGAATTTAATAGAAATAGAAACAACCGGGAATTTCACTTACCAGGAAAACCCGGAAAATTATCCATGAATTATATTGACTTAGAAACAACTGGGAATTTAACTGATCAGGAAAAACCGTAAAATTACCAGGAATTTCATTGAAAAGGAAAATCCGGAAAATACCGAGAATTTCATTGACATAGAAAAAAAATGGTAATTTCACTGACCAGGAAAAACCGGAAAATGATCCAAATTTTATTGACATAGAAACAACCGAGAATTTCACTGACCAGATAAAACCGTAAAATGTTCCAAATAATATTGACATAGAAACAGCCAGGAATTTCACTGACCAGGAAAAACCGCGAAATGACCGGGAATTTCATTGAAAAGGAAAAACCGAGAAATTACGGGGAATTTCATTGACATAAAAACAACCGGGATTTCCACTGACCAGGAAAAACCGGAAAATGATCCGGAATTTTATTGACATAGGAACAACCGGGAATTTCAATGACCAGGAAAAATCTAAAATTGATCCGGAATTTTATCGACGCAGAAAAAATCAGGAATTTCACTGGCCAGGAAAACCCGGAAAATGATCTGGAAATTTATGTACATAGAAACAACCGGGAATTGCACTGACCAAGGAAAACCGGAAAATAATCCAAATTTAATAGACATAGAAACAGACGGGAATTTCACTGACCATGAAAACCCGGAAAATGATCCAGGAATTATATTGACATAGAAACAACTGGGAATTTAACTGATTAGAATAAACCGTGAAATTACCAGGAATATAATTGAAAAGGAAAAACCGGAAAAATGCCGGGAATTTCATTGACATAGAAAAAAATGGTAATTTCACTGACCAAGGAAACCCGGAAAATGACCAGATATTTCGTTGACCAGGGAAATTCAGAAAATGACCGAGAATTTCATGAACATAGAAGCAAACGGGAATCCAACTGACCAGGAAAACCCGTAAAATAATCCGAATTTTTTTAACATAGAAACAACCGGTAATTTCACTGTTTAGGAAAACCCGGAAAATGATCCTGAATTTCATTGACATAGAAACAACCGGGAATTCCACTGACCAGGAAAAACCGGAGAATGACCGGGAATTTCATTGACCAGGAAAACTAGAAAATGGCCGGGAATTTTATGAACATAGAAACAAACAGCAATTTCACTGACCAGGAAAATCCGGAAAATGACCGGGAATTCTATTGACAGGGATACAGCTCGAAAATGATCAAGAATTTTATTGACATGGAAACAACCAGGAATTTTGGTGAATTGGAAAATCCTGGAAATGACCGGGAATTATATTGACATAGGAAGAACCGGCAATTTCACTGACCAGGAAAAACCAGGACATTGGTTCAGTTTACAAACTACTATTGTAAGTTCAACAAAACCATTTGCTTAGCTTATCGCATTTTCGTTGGGCAAGGGAAACAAATTATACCTAATTATTTTCCGGTCAAACAAAAAATTTTTTTGAGCTGCCAAGAAATTTGGTGCAGTTGACAAATAAGTATTGTTGAGTCAACAAAACACTTCTGTTGCAAAAAAGCAACAGTTTTTGTTGAGCTAGCCAATTTCCTGTTATTCGATTAAAAAAAAATTTTGTGAGTTCGAAAAAAACGTTTTTTCGGCCTGTCAAGAAATTTGATTCAGCTAACAAACCCGTATTGTTGGTTCAATAAAACGATTGGATTGCAACAGTTTTTTGTGAGACTAACTAAATTTTTGTTGGCTAAGAAACAGAATAAGGAAATTCATTTCAATTCGGCTGACCAGATATTCGGTTTAGTCATCAAATCAGTTTTGTCGCAGAAATAACAAGATCATTATCTTGTTGAGCTGTGAACCAACGAGTCTTTTCGGTCGCTACAGCAGTTTTTTTGCGGGAGTAAAAATTTTTTTTGTCGAGCTAACCAAATTTTTCTGAGCTAGCCAAATTTCCGTTGAGCTTACCAAATTTTTTTGAGCTAGAAAAATTTTTGTTGAGCTAACCAAGTTTTTCTTGGTCGAAAAAAATGTGATTGAGCCAAAAAAGAACCTCCGACAACAGAGTTTGATGCAGCCAACAACTTAGTTTCGTTGCAGCAATAGCAACAACATTTTTCTCAATCACTGTTTTTGGCTTCCTGCGAACCTCAGTGATAATTGTAGCTGTTTTTGGTTTTTTGACTTTGGGGTCAAGAAATGACGGAGAAGATCTTTGAGCTGAACAAACTTTTGTTGGGCAAAAAAAAGTTGGCAAAGATCTGTGTAGCCGACAGGATGCGTAATGTACAAACTGCAATCGTAAAAGGAAAGAATTGCATCAGTGAATCAAGAAAGGAGATAAAAGGGAACCAGCTTCAAACAAGTTGGAACAGACAAATGTTTTTCACCTGTAGATTCGAGATTAGCTCAAACTTGTAAATAATGATTAATTGTACCCTTTGTTGGATAAAATATTGCATAAAAATGCTGATTTTCAAGAGTTCTGAAAGTACTTGTGGAATCGTTGAATCATTGAATAGTTGAGTTGTTGAGGAATTATAAGCAAACTTTTGAGCAATGACACCGATTTTCCGTTACTTGCTTTCTACAGCCTTGGCTGATTGTAAAATAATGTAAACGTTCTTGTAACGGAATTGACAGTTCAGAGATTGCAAGGACGAGTACGAGACTCTGATTAACTTTATGAGAGTCTTTTTCTTATTTATCTAAAAACACAATATAATTAATGTTTTCTAATCGTTTTTTTTATGTTTCAGGTAAGAAACATAAAGAGATCTCAATACTGATTGCAGTTCAGGTGAGTATGGATGATTTTCGTCCGTTCGCGCAGCGGCTAAATTGCCCGCTTGGGTACTCTCCACTCTCAGCGTACATTATTGGTCGAGATTGAGGCATGTTCAGTGCCTCTCTCTTTGCCTCCAGGGCCGTCTCATCCATGAGCGATGTTCTCGGGATGACTGTCAACAGGATTACTATGTTCGTGATTATGGTAGTTTACTGGGTAAACCAGGGAAAGTCGAAGAATTTTAAAATTATGGAGAAATCAGATAAAAATCAAGGAACAGGGGTACACGTCAGTAAAAATGCAAGAGTATTAAATTTAATAATTTGTTCAAAAAGCTGTATCGAACTAATTTGTTAAGAATTCTTCTCATTGGTTCAAGAACCTACTCTCGGTTGAATATTAGACTATCTAGTTTGAGTTTAGTTTTTTTTTTTGCAAAAATTATTTTTAATAACTGGAATATTAACTTTTCTATTATTGTTTAGAATTTCGTGTATATTGTTCTAAATTTGTCTTCCTTGATAAAAAGAATAATTTTCTTGATATATTATTGAACTACTGAGTTGCAAGTTTATTTATTTTACAGGTGTTTTATTTATTAGTTGAACATCCATCTCCAAGCGATTTTGTTGGAAATTATACTTTTCGTTCGAAATCAATTTTTCAACTTTTTCGAGTTCAAATTATTGTGGACCGTTTTAAATTCGTTGTTTTTGTTCTAAATTAAATATTATCTATAACAAATTCAATTTCTTGATTAGAAGTTAAATTACTTCACGAGAACCATATTTTATTAGTTAAAGGTCCATCCTCATTGTTAGAAATTGAACTTGATGGAGTTTATATTTTTGGTTGAAAATTTTACTGTTCCGTCGAAAATTCGTATTTTTGGTTTCAAAATTGTAATATTGTCGTAGAAAAGTCAACCATTTGGTTGAAAATTCGTATTTTGATTCAAATGTCAACTTTCTTGCTGGTAATCGATATTTTTAGTTTGAAGTCAGCTGTTTTTGGTTTAAAATAAAAATTTTGTTGATTAACATATCAACTGTCTAATTTTTGATGATCAGCTCAAATTTTTGATTGAATTCGACTGTTTCTGCTTTACCATTGTAGTTTTTTTTTATGGAAATATCGACGATTATATTTTCCTTTTTTGTTGACATTTTGAATATTTTATAAAAAATTCGACTTTGTTGTTATAAAATTATTCTTGTTGTAAAAAATTTCCTCATTTTCAAAGAAATTATCCTTTTTCTATAAAAAATTCAACGGTTTTTCATTTCAATTCCGCCCGTTTGAAAGTTTCTAGAATTTGGTTTGCAATCTATACTTTTTGTTATTGTAAATTTTTTACCCGAGTAAAAATTGATTCTTTTGACCAGAAAATAAACATTTACAATATTCTTTGAAATTTTGCCTTTGTTTTGATAAGTTCAAGATCCATCCCTCGTTAGAAATAAACTTTTCGGATGGATTTTTTTTTCTTTTTTTTACAATCAATTTCTTCAACTCCAAATTTGATAATGTTATTTTTGTTAAAAAATTAGTCGAATTCAATACAGAATCCAAGTATTTGGTTTGAAAAACTGTTCTGTTTAAAGTAATAATTTTGGTGTCAAAATTTGACTGTTCTATCGAAAATTTTATATTTTCGGCTTTAAAATTGTATTATTTTCGAAGCGATTTTTTTTCGAATACTTGTCTTTTTAGTAGAAAAATTTGTCCTTTTGATTTTAAAATTTATCGTTCCAGTTCCAAAATTAAAATATTTGTTCAAAAATTCAATGCTTTTTGTTAAATTTTGATTTTCTCTGTTTAAAAATTTGACTATGTGGCTGCAATTTCAAATGCATTTAAAATAATTTTTATCTTTTGTTGCAATGTCCAACTAATTTTCGTATTAGTTGGAAAGTCGAGGATCTGGTTGAAATTTGTAATCTCTCTTGACTGAGAATTATTTCCTGGGCGGAAATTCAACTTTCTGTATCAAATTTGCATTTTTTGTTTGAAATTGACGGTTTTCAACTGAGAAGGAAAATCTACATGGCTTTGAATATAAACTATTATATTTTTCATTAGAAACTAATCTTTTCTAATTGAAAATACAAATACTTCGTTTAATGTTGAACTTCTTATTCGAAAATTTAATTATTTGGTTGGAAATAAATGTATTTTCCTGATAGTTTAACTGATGGAAAAATGATGTACTTCGAAGGTTTTAGCTTATGTGGAATTTCCAACTTTTTCTGAAAATTAATCCTTTATTGATGAAGTTCACTTCTTGGGTTGAAATATCTTTCATTTTTTATGCACCCTGTCTTTTTATATTTGGAATTTAGAAATTTTTTGCTTGAAATATTAACTCTTACGTTTTTGGTCAGGATTCCAATTTCCACTTTAAAATTCATGTATTTTGTTGACAATTCGTAATTTTGGTTAAGAATTGATGCACTTCGTCGAAAATCTCTTTTTTTTCTATATTCAATTATATTGGTGGAAAGAATTCCATTTGATTGGATATCAAACTGTTCAAACTGGATGGAATCTTTCTCCTATATTGGCTGAAAAAGCTTCCACTACATTAAATTTTTGAAATTTCATCTTTTTTAGTTGAAAATTCAACCATTTCGTTGAAAAATGAACAATTTTGTGGTAATCCTGCTTGTTCCAAATTTCATCTTCTATGGTTGAAAGTTAATTTCTCTAATTCAAAAAGTCTTCTATCATATTTGTGTTCCAGAATTCATCTTTCCTGTTTGAAAATCGTACTATTTGGTAGGAAATGTTTTTTTTAAATTCAATTATTATGCTGAAAATTAATCTTCTTTGGTTGTAAATTCAACTTTTCTGTTGGAAATTCGTCTTTTTGGACACAAAACCTGTCTTTTTTTATTAATTCATCTAATGGGACAAAAGTTTCTTTTGCTTGGAAGTAATACTTTCATTATTGAAACTTCTTTTATTTTTTATTTAACCGTTAAAAACACTGATTTTCTGTTTGCCTTGGTGGAGGCAGAATTGAGCGACTTGAGCTATATTTTTTTTCACTTTAACCATCACCATCACCATAAACACTATCGCAATGGTTTTTCCGATCTAGATCGATTTTTTTATGGCGTTCTGCTCGCAGGGATTTTATAATCCCCATTGGTACCACCTGCCCGTACATCGCGCCATGGAAACAAGAGGAGCTCAATAGAACAAGTTCAATCACCTTGCTCTTTTGTTTTTTGCCAGGTAGATTCGATCAGATCGGATCGAGTTGGATCGGAATGGAATTCCGGTCGTGATTCCCCATAGAAGATTCTTAGCCCTGTCGATGGGAAGTAACAGATCCTTTCGATTGTATTTTGTAATATGTTTATTTTCGTACGAGTAGCTTGGCGACTGTCGTGAGCCAATCGATCGTGAAAGATTCATCGGAAGCTGCAATCGTTTTGAGAATAATGCATTATAAACACTTCTTTTTTCTTATTTTGATATTCTCGATTTCACTTGGCTAGGAAGATTCAATTTATAACCGATGTTTTACAAAACAATTTTATTATTTAGTTTAAGGCATTAAATTAGTAGCTCCAGTCAAGAGAAGAAGAGAAGACGAAAATTAAAAGAAGAGGAGAAGTAGAGATTTAGGAGAAGAACAAAAGAGAGATTCAAGAGGAGAAAAGGAGAAGAGGAGAAGAGAACAAAAGAAGAACAAGTGAAGAATGAAGGAAAGAGTGAAGGAGAAAGGAGAAGAGTCAGGAGAATAACAAATGAAGAGAATGAGATAAGCTGAAAGGTGAGAGCTCAGAGAAGAAGAGAAAAGGGAATGAAGAGAAGGATAGAAAAAAGAGAATAAGAGGGCACTGAGAATGTTCCGAAAAGATGCATGAAAGAGATGAGGAGGAGGAGGTAGAGAGAGAGGAATGAAAGAAGGCGGATAAGAGGAGAAGGGAGGTAAGAGAAAAAGAGTAGATAGAAGAAGGGGAGAAGAGAGTAGGTGAAGTAGATAAGAAGAGAGTTTAGTATAGAAGAGAAGAAAAGAAGAAGGAAAGAAGGAAAGAAAAGAGGTAGAGAAAAGGAAAGTTTAAACAAGAAGAGAAGAAGAAAGTTTAGAAAAGAAGAGAACAAAAGAGTTGAGAGAAAACTAGGGTTGAGAGGAGAAGGGTTAAGAGAAGTGAAAGAGGAAAAAAAGGGAATCAGAGTAGAAGAGTAGAAAATGAGAAAAGGAGAAGAGGGGTTGAGGAGAAGACAAGGAGAGGGTTATGAAAAAAGACAAGAAGAGGGTTGGGAAGAAGAGGGGGAGTAAAGAAGAGAAGAAGGGTGTCAAGAGAAGAAGAAAAGATAGCTAAGAGAAGCTGAGAAGGAGAAATTCGAGAGGAAAAGAGAACTAATGGAGAAGAGAAGAATTATAGAAGAGAAGAAGAAGGAAATAGAATAAAGAAATGAAAGAGAGAAGAAAGTAAGAGGATTTGAAAAGAAGAAATAAAGATGAGGAGAGAGAAAGGGGAAGAAGAGGGAATGAAGATGAGAAGATTAGAGGACAAGAGCATATAGAAGAAATGAAGAGAAAAAGGGAAGAAGACCAGGAAAGAAGAAGAGAGGAATAAGAGACGAGAGTTGAGAGAGTCAGAGAAGAAGAGAAGAGAAGGAGACGGGACCGAAAGAGTTTAGAAAAGAAGAGTAGAAAAGAAGAAGAAGAGAACATAAGAATAGAAGAAGCAAAGAAGAAAGGTTAGAGAAGGAGGGGGAAAGAGCGTAAGAGAATAAGAGAGTTAAGAGAAGGAGAGGAGAAGAGAGAAGCAGAAGTAGAAGAAGAGAAGAAGAGAGTTGAGAGTGTAAAAGAGAAGGACAGAAAAAAGAAAAAAGGGAAGAAGTTAAAAAAAAAAGGAAGAGAAAAAGACTGTTTGGCGATTAGGTTAAGTAGGGAGTTTAGAGAAGAAGAGAATAAGAGAATAAGAGAGTTGGGTAAAGACGAGAGTTGGGAGAAGAAGAGAAAAAGAGAAAAAGAGAGGAAGGTGAATACAGGGAAAGAGAAGAAGAGAGTTGAGGGAAGATGAGAAGGAGTAAGAAAGAGAGTTGAGAAAAGGAGAGAATAAGGGGAGAAGAGGGTTAGGAGTAGAAGAGAAGAAGGAAAAAAGGAAAGAAGTGAAGACAAGTGGCAAAAAAGAAGAGAGTCAAGGGGAGTAGAGAATTGAACGAAGAGAGTTAAGAGGAGAAGTGAAGAAGAAGAAGAAGAGAGTTAAGGGCAAGGGAGGACAAGAAGAGGAGAGAGGTACTTGAAGAAGAGAAGAAGGGACTGGAGAGAAGATGAGGATGAGAGGAGAAGCCGTGCAGAAAGGAAGAAAAGAGTTGAGGGAAGAAGAATGTTTGGAGAAGAGAAGAGTTAGGGAAACAGATATGAAAAGAGAAGAGGAAAAAGAGCAAAAGAGATTTTGGAGAAGAAAAGAAGTATAGGAGAAAAAGAGAAGGGGTGAAGAAAAGGAGATAAGTGGAGAGTTAAGAGCAGAAGAGGAGGAAAAGGAAATATTTGATAGGAAAAGCGAAGTAAATGAGAAAAGGAGAGGAAGATAAGGAGGGAGTTTAGAAAAGAAGAAGTGAAGCAGAGAGTTAACAGAAGAAGAGCAAAAAGGAAAAATTAGAGAAGATGAGGAGAGGAGGAAAGAAGGAGTGAGCTAGGAAAAGAAGAGAAGTAGGGGGTAGAGTATTGAGAGAATAAGAAAAGAAGTGCACCAAAGAGGATAAAAAGAAGAGAAGACAGTTGGGTGAAGAAGTAAAGAGATGGGAGTAAAGATAAGAAGAGAAGAAGAGGAGAGGGTAATGAGCCGGTCTTAATTCGGAAAAAGTTTCTTTCCCACTTTTCGGACGGAGTCATTTGTCACAATCCATAAGAAGCGCACGTTTCAACAACACCTAAGGAATAATTAACTTTGAATCCAGAACTTGTATATTTCCAGGCTATATAAACGAATTTTTTTAGGATACAATTTAGAGAAAAAAATCATTAACAGCCAAAAAATCGAATTGCCGATTCAATTTAAGTCCTAGAATTTTGAAGAAGACTTCTGCAACACCCTAATGATAAGGTAGACGAAAGTACAAGTAGGTCAAGGAGTCGCCAAAAAATGTATTTTTTTGTGTCTTTTGACAAATTTGAGGCATCAGTAGAGGATTCCCCATCTTAATTGGATTTGGCTCAAGTTGTGAATGTCAAGATGTTCCTTGTGGTCGTGTCAATCCACTGCTATTAATAAGTGGTTATCCGTTCTCGGTTAAATCTCCTGCTGAGATCCCGAAGGCAAAGTAGAAAAAGAAAGTTGACACACATGAGTCCATGAAATGCATCTCAAAATTTCAGTCTAAATTTATTAGAACGTCCAACAGTATTAGAAATCCGGAAAATCATAGTTATGTCTGACGTTCTAAGAAGAACGCGAAGAATATGGAAGTTGGATTTTTCATGAAATAGCTGAATTTGTAGCACACAAAGTTTTTTCTTCCCTAACGGAAGGATAAGTTTTCAACAAAAAAGTTCATTTCCAACCAAATCATTGAATTTTTTAACCGAAACTATGATTTCTTACAGCAGGAGATTAGATTTCTATCATAAATGACGAATTAACAAATTGAATACATACATTCTCGAAAGTCTTTACTCTCTTCTCCTGTGTTCTCTTCTTCACTCCTTATCTTTTCTTTTCGTGTGATAGCTCTGTTATTTACTCCTTTCCTTCTTTTCTTCTTCCTTCTTCTCTTTTTCTCCTCATCTCTCAACTCTCTTCTCCTCCTAACTCTCTTCGTTTCTCTTTCCCATCTTCTGTCCGATCACTTTTCTTTTTCTTCACACCTCTTTACTATCTTCTTTTCTTATCTCCTTCTTTTTACTCTCTTCTCTACTTCTCTTCTTCTATTTTCTTCTTTTTCACTGTTCCTCTTCTGCTCCTCTTTGCTTAACTCTCTCCTTGTCTTTTTCTCTCTCCCTCTCCTTACTCTCTACCTTTCTCCTCTGTCAACTCACTTTTTTCTTTTTCTGCACACCTCTTAACTATCTTCTTCTCTTAACTCCCAACTCTCTTCCTCTCTTCTTATCTTCTCTCCTTTCAGTTTTCTTCTTCGCTCCTTTTCATCTGCTCTTCTTTTCTCAATTCCATCCTTCTCTCCTTCCTTGCTTCTCCTATTTCTTTTTGTTTCTCCTTCCGGTCTTCTCTCAATTCAATTTTTTCCTTTTCCTTCTCATCTCTAAACTCTCATTTCCTCTCCTTCTCTCCTCCTCCTAACTCTTTTCGTTTCTCCTTCCCTTTTCTTCTCAATTCACTCCTTCTCTTTTTCTTCTTATATCTCGACTCCCTTTTTCTCTTCTTCTCCCAACTCTCTTTGTTGCTCCTTCCCGTCTTCTGTCAAAGCACTTCTCTTTTTCTTCTCACCTCTTAGCTATCTTCTCCTCTCAACTCCAAACTCTCTTCCTCCTTCTTATTTTTTTTCTTATCTCTCTTTTTCTCTTCTAATATTCTCCTCTTCTTCTCTCTTTTCCTTTAATTCTCTTCTTCTTCTAACTACCTTCTCCTCCAACTCTCTTTTCCTCTCCTTCTCTTCTCCTAACTCTCTTCGTTTCTTCTTCCCTTTTTCTCTCAACTCACTTCTTTTCGGTTTCTTCTCATTTTTTACTCTCTTTCCTGGACTCCCAACTCTCTTTTTCTCTTTTTATCGTCTCCTCTTAACCTTCTAAATCTCTTCAATCTTTTCCCCCCTTCTCTTCCTTTCTACTTCTCTTCTTCTATTCTCCTCTTTTCCTCTTCTCCTCTTCGTCTTTCTTCCAAAGTCTCTTCTTCTATTTTTTGATTCTTCTTTTCTCTTCTTCTCCTCCTTCAAATAACTTCCCATCTTCTCTTCTTCTCTCCTTCTCTCCTCCTCTCTTCTATCCTTTATTCCTTCGCTCCTTATCTATACTCATTTCTTCTCTTCTTCTCCTTTCCTTCTGACTGCATTCTTATTATCATCTTTCCTTTTCTCCTTCTCTTCACTCTCTGCTTCTCTTATCTCAACTCTCTTCTCTTTTTCTCTTTTTCTTTTCCTTTCTCCTCCTCTCTTTCTCTTCTCTCCTTCCTTTTCTTACTCTCCTCTTCTATTCTATTTTCTTCTTCTCCTCTCCTCCTCTCAACTTTTTTCTTCTTCTTTTCTCAATTCTCTTTTTCGTCTCTTCGCTCCATCCCCTAACTCTCATCTCTTCTTCTTCTTTGCTCCTCTTATTTCGGTTCATAAGACTTTTCCAAAAAATTGAAAATCTATTCAGAAGGGATGTCACAAGGAAGACTTGACGCAAAGAGACTTGCCGCAGATTAGACTTGCAACAAAGAGACTTGCCGCAGATGTGACTTGATGCGGACCCAAATTCTCGACCTGGAAAGGAAATTTGAAGAAAAAAGATTAAGAAGAAGTAGAAATAATGAATTCTCAAGGGAATAGTAATAGGAGAACGTAATAAGTCAATGAAAATGTAGAGGATGCGTAGGTTAAAATATTTTGGCAGCATCTCTTGCGGTACTGCGACTGTGAGGAAGAAGGTTAGAGATGTTTGGCAAAATGATGCATCTCAAGTTTTTGTCAACAAGGAAAAGCACACTCATTCGGGATCGTTGAACATTGGAGGTTTAAGGAATAGTTAAACGATCAGGCTTGAAAATGATTATAGGGATAAAAATATGAAACCAAAAAAACCAGATGAATCAAGCAAGGATGAATTTTAGGCTGAGGAGGAGACAAAAATGCAAAATGATTTTGAAGGAAACAAGAAATCATTCTACAAACGGGTTATGAAGACTAGGAAATACAGTATGAGTGTTTTCAAGCAAGAGCATATGTCAAGAAGCGAAATAGGAATCGGTATGAACGACATTATATCCGTAATTAAAAGACTGCAGCAGGGTAAGGCTGCTGATCTGGATGGTACCACCGCAAAAATGCTTGAGAGTGTGTGCTGTGAATGGTGAAGTTCCAAGTGATTGGCTATCATCGTCACAATCTGTAAGCGAATTCTTCCTGATTCAGGAATCCTTTTTTTACAGTGTAAGTATAGTTTTGTGGGGTTGGGAGGTGCAGAATGCAGATTGTGTTACAAGACTTGTCGAGCATTGCCTTGTCAGCAAAATAGCAAGAAAGCAAGTATGACTTAGTCACCAGGAAGATCAAACAACGGTGTTCCATGCCTGACAAAGGTGGAGCGATGATGTTGCGATGCATGCTAATTGACGAATTCGCATTGTTGGAACACCTGTTTGGTGTCCGATTCTCATCAGCAACTCAAAGTGACAAGGAAACTCTTTCCATTCAATCAAAAAATACACATCCAAACGATACGATAGAGAAAGTCTACCAATGATTTCCGAAACAAAGGCAAATTCTTGAAACTATGTTTCCAAGAGGACTGTAACATCATACAGCAACTGTTTCTTTTTCATGCACATCTGTCAGCGGATTTTTTGAGTTGAAAGTTTTCACTGTGAACGTCTGTGATGCGAAAAATTCCATCAAGATAGTCAAATATTCCGTCTAAAGAGTTTAATTTTTTTCATAAAGTTTGAATATCTACCAAAAAAAAAAAAAAACTTCAAGGAAATAACTCTGAAAGTTTTCCTTCTGGGTTTAACAAGCATTCTTTCTTGGAAAATCTGATGGACGATCCAACAATTTTCTCGAATATTAGTTGTTTTTTTATAATCCTCCTAATGCGAAGAATGGACTACCACATTTCGGGGTAAAAATTAATCCTCTTTGTTCGAAAAATCAACGATGTCATTAGAAGCCCGTATTTATCTTTGGGTCGAAAAGGTCACTGCTTTGCTCAAAATTTTGCTTTTCCTGTATGAAATCTACCTTTTAGTTGAGAATCTAGATATTTCGTTGATAGTTGAACTGCTTTTTTCGGAACTCCCACTTTTATCTTCAAAGATCCATTATTTGGGTTGTAAATTCAACTATTCTATTAGAAAATTTGACCATCTGGTTAAAAATTTCTATTTAAGAGTTAGAGTTAGAGTTCATATTTTCTGTTCAAAATTTCACTTTTAAGTAGAGAATTGAACCACTTTGAAAAAAGAAATTTTTTTTGCCATGAATCCAAAATTTTTGTGAAAGATTCATAGCCTTGATCCAAAATTCAAATATTTTGTTGAAATATTTTCGTTTTACTAAGAAATTATTCTGTGTTTACTAAGAATATAACTTGCCCATTTTTGCAAGAAAGAAACGTTCGGAACATAAATATTCAAATATTTGCCTATTTTGTTAAAAAGATGCTCTTTTGAGTAAAAATACAATTAGTCTAGTTCCTGTTTGAAATTCAGATTTTTCTGTTGAAGATTCATCTTTTTGGCAGAAAATTAATCTTTCTCCGTTTAAAATTCTAATTTTTGATCGAAAATTCAATTTCTTTGTTACAAATAAAATCACTTTTTTCAAAATTTTTTCATGTGTTGAAGATTCATAATTTTAATTTGAAATAATTCTATTTCGTTGAAAAAATGCGGTTATTCTTTCAGAAATTCTTGTATTTTGCAATAAATTTGCCTCATTGTTGTAAAAAACTGATCTTTTTGGTTGTATGTTATTCCCATTGGTTCAAAATTTTCCTGTTTTGTTGGGAATCCGACCTTTGATTAAAAACCCTTCATTCTGTGAAAAAATAATTTGGTTCAAGGTTAATCAACTTTGTCGACATCAATTTTTCTTGTCTAAAAATAACTCATTTTGTCTGGAAATTACACCATTTTAGTTTTTGAATGAAATTTTCATTGTTTTGTTGAAGATTCATATATCTAGTTGAAAATATATGTTTTTTAATCGAAATTTTATATCTAGTATTGAAGATTTATAATTCTCGTTAAAAATGTATCTTTTTAGTTGAAGAACTCAACCACTTGTTTTAAAATTCATCAGGGTGGCGACTTGACCTGGAAACCGGGAAAGACCGGGAAATACCCGGGAATTTTATTAAAAACCGGGAATCTACTTGACCCAACCTAGACTATTAAAAACATTACCGAAAAAATACGAGAAATGACCGCTTTCTTTTAATGCAGGGTGTCCAACGCAAGGTTGTCGCGCTTCTCTTTTTTTCCGCTTCTCCGAGAGCTTCATCGAGAATTCTCTTCTCGTTTAGCCACGGCTTCGTCTGTTGCGCGCAATGTTCACATAGCCTGGTCGCCGAGGACCCCTTTCCACATCCCGCTCACCCCATGAACGCATCAAAGGTGGCAAGAGAAGGGATTGACGAGTGACAGTTATCTACACCGCTGCTCACGCGTTGGACAACTCTGTTTTAATGAATCAAATAGAGATTTTATAATTTTATTTGAAGAATGTCACGCTCCTTTAATCTGATTCTCAAAATATCTAAATATGTCTATACTTCAAGAGAGGAAGAGTTTAGGTCAGGGAGTTTCAGTAAATGAATATATAATTTTACTTGAAACAAGGAATTTTCTACATGGAACGGGAACTTTTCAAACTAATTATCATTCGGATTTAGGAGAAAGGAATTTTCAAAAATCGTGCCTCCAATTTAAAATTCGTCACATTTTTAATGTTTCCTCTTCTTTATCTCAAATAAAGAAAGTTCCTCAAGGAGTCTTCAGAGTAAAATTATGATAGAAAGCTTTTTTATATTGTTCATTGCAAATTTATTCTCTTTTAGAAAGAAAATCAACTTCTTTGTGTAAAATTTATGTATATTTGTTGAGAATAATTTTTTTTATAAACTTGCAGTAGTTCTATCCAAAATTCACCTGTAGTTGAAATCGGTACTACTTTGTTGAAAATAAATCCAAGTATTCAGTTGAACATTGATTTTTAGATTTGGAAATTTATTTATTTATTTGATTATTCATGTACTTCGTACGTAATTTTTTTCATATAGAAAATTTTTTTGTAAAAGAATAATCTTCTTGCTTCAAAATTCATCTTTCTGCTCAAAATACATCTATTATCGTTGGAGATTCATCATTGTACCTGAAAAATCATCAATTTGGTTGCAAACTAATTACTTCAGCTGGAAATTTGACTGTTTCATTTTTAGTAGAATATTGATCTTTTCCTGTTTAAAATTCGACTATTCGATAAAAATTGGTGTTTTTGGATTGAAAATGAAATTATTTCGTTTAAAAATCGATTTTTTGGTAAAAAATCATCTTTTTGGAAGTTAATATTCTTCTTCGAGAATTCTTTTTTGCAGTTAGCCATTCAAGTTATCCACTTAAAAAATTTTCGTTTTAGTCGAACATTCATCTAGTTAAAAACTCCTATGTTTGGTTGAAAATCGATTTTTTGTCAAAAGTTGAACTATTCTAGTCGAATGTTTATTATTCAGTTAAAAATTCGTCTTTGTGGTTTAAAATTCAACTGCTTCAGTTAAACATTTACAATTTCATTTTATTTTTCATCATTTTTTGTACACATTTAATAATTTGTTTGAAAGTTAGTTTTTTTTTTGTTATAAGTAATTTTTCATCATCTGAAAATTTACCTTATTCCCATTAAAAATTCCATAGTTTCCGTTAAAAATTAATTTGTTTAGTTAATCATCCATTTTTGGTTTCTAGTTTGAAATTCGACTATTTTGTTAAAACATTGTATTTTTTTGCTGATCTGATTTTTTTGTCTAAATATAATTGCGTTATTACTAGCTGACCGGGAAAATTGAAAAGCTTGACCGTGGAAAACCGAGAAATGACCGGGAATTTGAAATCGTCCGCCGAATCGCCACCCTGTTCATGTATTTTTTTTGGAAATTCTTGCTTTTCTGTTAGAAAATTAGTCTTTTTGGTTAAAGATTCTTGTATTTGGTTTGATATTGAACTGTATTGATCCATCATTTTGGTTGAAAATACAACCGTTATAGTTCTTCTTTGAAATTTATATTGTTTTGTTGAAGATTCAACTACAGGTTTAGAATTCCTATTTTTGGGTTGAAAATTCATATATTTTGTTGCGAAAATCCATCTTTTTTGGCATAGAAATTAATTTTTCGTCATGAAAATTCAAATTTTTGTCAAAAACTCATCTACTTGAATAAAAATAAAAATACTTTGTAAAAAACCCTTTTTTTTGTTTGTCGATGCATACTTTTGTTGAAAATTTTTGTTTTTAGTTGAAAGTTGAACTATTTGTTTCGAAATGCATGTTTTCTATTTCATGTTTGGAATTATATTGTTTGGTAATAGATTCAACTATTTGTTCTGAAATTGCTATTTTTTAGTTGAAAATTATTATATTTTTATGAATATTAAGCTTTTCTTGTATAAAATACCCTCTCTTGTTGAAAATTCATATTTTTTATGGGGAACTTAGCAGCTTGGTTGGAAACTACTACTTTTTCAACATTCATTTTTTTATTTTTAAATTTATAATTTTTTATGCAAAAACATTTTCTTAGTTTAAGTAATTTTGTTCATATCATGATTCAACGATTTCTTTGAAATTTGTATCTTCTTCTGTTATGGATTCATATCTTTTTTCAAAATTTCATCTTTTTGGCAGAAAATTAACCTTCTCTGTCGAAAATTTATAATTCCGATCAAAATTTTAGTTTTCTTGGTTTGAAATTTAATAAATTTGTAAGAATTCGAAGATTCATCATCCTTGGTGAAAATTAATCATTCTAATAAATTCAACTTTTGTTGAAATGTTGTTTTCTTGTGAAAGCTGAATCTCTCTAAATAAAGATTCATCATTTCGACTACAATTTCAACTATCTTAGTTTTTTTCAGAATCTATATTGTTTGGTTTGAAATTCATTTACTTTCTTAAAATTTTTCAATTTTTGTTAAAAATTTATCTTTTCAATTTGAAAATTCAATTGTTGTATGGAAATTCATGTATTTTACTGGAATTAGGTCCTCCTTATAGAAGAATATTCTCTTTGTTTGAAGATTTCTCTCTTTACCCCAGGATTCAACTGTTTCATCGAGGATATGGAATTTGGTTCAAATACTTCGGTTTCATAAACAATTTTTTTGAAATTTTAACTAATATAATAAGTGAATTTTCAATCAAAATAAATAATAGAAATTTAAAAAAATGCTTCAAATACAGCTGAATGGTTTTGACAGACATAATTCGGAATTTAAAAAAAAATCATTTTCAAATATACAATTATAATTAACCTAAATCATTATTGCACTGAACGAGCTGACTTAGTCTTACGATTTACATTTTTTTTCTCTGAGTTAAGTCAGGTATTTCTATTTGTTAGATTTTTCAAAGAGGCAAAAATCTATTTCAAAACTTTTCCATGTCGATAAAAGGAAAAACTGGAAGGAGCTATGAGACAATTAATTCCGATAGACCGCACCTCTGAGTAAGTTGCACGATCGCCTGAGAAGTAATTAATTCATTGGTTCGCCGTTTCGTTGGTGAAGTGCGTCCTTCAGCGCAGCTTTGAGTTTGAAACTTGGATCCGATGAAGCGACCAATAACGCTCCGCTGATTGTAGCGAAGAACGATCTTACCACCCTTGGACGAAAATACGCCAATAGTGGCGAATTCTATTTTACGAAATTCGAAATTGTTATTAACAAGGATTTTATCTACTGAAAAATGCTCATATTTTTACTGGAAGGACATGTTCTCGACAATGGTCACTTTTCATCACACGGGATCTGACATCGTGCTCCTTGACAAACAGAAACAAACTATGTTCGGGATCGGATTCTCGGCCCCAGCTGACTTCAGCATCACAATCAAGGCACTAAAACTGTGCCCAAATATAACTTACCTAAATAATCATATACAAAAATGTTTTCTCTTACTTCCTCCATCAAAAAAAAAAAATTAAGGATTGAAAATTTCAACGACGAATACGTGGAATGGAAATTTCAGATATTCATATTCAAACCTGACTTGAATGAATGCTCTGAATAATAAAAAATTATTTGAATGTCAAGAAAGTCTTTAACTCAAACCAAATTTAACATGCATCATTTCCGAGGTCTTCTTACATCTTTCGTTGGGAAATTCTTTCTTATAGATGGAATGGATTAGATGGGTTCAATGAATTGTTGGAAAATAATATTTTTGAATGATTTTACCTGTTCTCGATTTGAAATATAGATATGTTTTCTTCGATGTGTCAACTATTGCATTTTTCGTTGGAATCTAATAAGTGAATGAACAAGATGGATGGGATGTGAGGATTGTATATATGGGAAGGAAATGATAGATTCGATGAATGGCCCGAACGAATTGTATTGGTTGTTGAGGAATAGGAAGAGTATAAGATGAGATGAGGAGAGGATGGTATAGGGTGAGAAGGGATGCGTTGTGACTATGTAGGATGGGGTAGGATTGGATCGCATGGGGTGAGGTCGGTTGAGAAAAGATAGCGATTGGATAGAATAAGATGGGATGAGATAGGTGGAAGATGAGATGGGAAAGGATAGGAAGGGAAGGGAAGGGAGGGGATGAGGGTGAGATGTGATGAGATGGTAAAGGAAGAAGATGGGATGGGATGAGATGAGATGAAATGGAAGAAGAAAAAACTGTATAGGAGAGGATGGAACTGATTGTTTAAAATTCTTATATTTTGTTGATTTCAACTGTTAACAAGTTGGAATAAAAATATCTCATTTTTCCATCTTTCGTTGAGAAATCCTTTTTGATGGATGGGATTAATTGGATGGTTCAATGAATTGTTGGAAAATAATATTTTTGAATGATTTTAACTGTTCTCGATTTGAAATATATATATGTTGTCTTCGATTTGTCAACCATTGCATTTTTCGTTGGAATCTAATATGTGAATGAACAAGATGGATGGGATGTGAGGATTGTTTATATGGAAAGGAAATGTTAGATTCGATGAATAGACCGAAGGAATTATATTGGTTGTTGAGGAATAGGAAGAGTATAAAATGAGATGAGAAGAGATGCGTTGAGGCTGTGTGGGATGGTGTAGGGTTGGATTGGAAGCGGTGTGGTGTGATCGGTTGAAAAGGGATGGCGATAGAATAAAATAGGATGGGATGGGATAGGCGGAAGATGGAATGGGATAGGATGGGAATGGAAGGGAGGGGATGAGACGGGTTAGGAGGGGAAACGATGTAAAAAAGTGATTGGATGGTATAGGAAGAAGATGAGGTGGGATGAGATAAAATGGAATAAGGATAAATTGGTTAGAAGAGAATGGGACGAATTGTTAAATATTCTTATATTTCGTTGATCTTACTGTATTTAATTAGGAATAAAAATACTTCAACTCGTACATCTTTCTTTGAGAGCTTGTTTTTGGTGGATGGTATGAATGAGATAGTTTCAAAGAATCGTTTGGAAACTTTATTTTTGGTTTATTTCATCTGTTTCTGATTTGAAATAAAGATATATTAGGGACACGATGGGATAGGATGATATATGATAGGTTTGGATTGGGTTGATTTAGGATCAGTTGGGCCGTGCTAGATTGGGGTTGAATGGGATGAGATAGGATAAGCTGGGATAAATTAGGATGGGATGGAATGGGATAGAATAGGATGAAATGGAATGGAATATTATGGGATAGTTTCGAATTGAGTTGAGTTGGGTTAAGTTGGTCCGTGTCGAGATGGGCTAGCTGGGTTAGGATGAGATAAAATGGGGTGGGATTAAACGGGATAAGATGGGATAGAATGTGATGGAATGAGATGGAACATAGGATGGAATTGCATATAATGTGATTAGATGTAATGGCGTTCGATATCTTCGGATAGGCTTGTAATGAATTAGGCCGCTCTGGATTGGGATAGGATGAAATGGGATGGGATAGGGTCGGTTTGCTTGAGATGAGTTGCACTAGGCTGGGTTGGGATGTGATGGAATAGGATTAGTTGCCATGGGATAGGTTCGTTTAGGATTGGTTTGTGTTGGTCCTGAATATGTTCAGATAAGATGGGATGAGATTGGAAGAGATGGGATGGGATGGGGTATAATGTGATTGGATGGAACGGGATAGGATGGGATAGGATTGGTTGAGATGGAATTCGATAGGATTATAGTGAATTGAAAGAGATGAGATTGGTTGGTATCAGATGAGATAGAACTTTCCTAGTACTTCTTTCCCCATTTTGTTATTAGTAGTGAAATATAACATTTTTATTCTGCAACCTGTATATGAATAAGACTGAACTGGTAAAGGGCATGAGGAAAATGTCAAAGCTAATTCCCAAGATGTCGATCTGGAAAGCGTTGGTTACAAGTAACGGGGACCCGTAAAATTGTAGTATTTCACGAAGTGGATGTTATCGATCCTAGCACGGTTCTGCATGTGAATATACAACATAGATGAATGTTATCGTATTCCTAAAAGCAAACGTGCCTTATCTCAATTAAAGCAGCACTAAGCATAAGACCATTATCTAAAAGGCTGCAAATTATGTGATGGATGGATGGATGGATGGATGGATGGATGGATGGATGGATGGATGGATGGATGGATGGATGGATGGATGGATG
>WSXT02171551.1:9279-20612 GCA_011762715.2 Neuroterus valhalla | reverse complement strand
GGGGCGGGGGGGGGGGGGGGGGGGGGGGGGGGGGGGGGGGGGGGGGAGGCTGGAAGACACTACTGTCACTAGTTACAGGAATAATGTTGGTCAAACTCCTACTTGGGAACCTTGATTTTTAAGGGTTTTTGGGTATGAAATCAATGCATTACTAATTTCTCATTCTTTCTTATTCTTTCTATTTCTTAATTACTCTTCCATAAAAAAATATGCATCTCGATAAGATCTATAACTTTTGTTCGAAAGATTTCACAAAATTAGGCGTATTGGCTTCGGGGACGGATCTAGAAAATATTTTTGGGGGGGTCCCGATCAAAATATTCCAAATTATACCCTCAGTCCCTTACGAAATTCCATATTGCATTTCTGCAATATGGCTTTGTTAATTAAATTTACTTGCATACAAGATTATCAACATATTGAACTGATCGTAAATGTTATATTCATATTTGTTTTTGTTTTCATTTCAAAATTTCGGGTGTGGGGGGGGGCGGAACCCCCGTGCCCCCCCTCTGGATCCGTCCTTGATTGGCTTAGATAAACAAAAAAAACATGATTTGTATGGTTTTTTATGGTTTCACCATAAAAATCGTCGTGTTGCAAATTTTCAGAATCATATTGGTAATTACTGCGTCAAAAATGCATGAGTATACGGAGTCGAAGAAAATCGGAGAATTTTTCCTATTCGGAACTTTATCCATAACATGTTTTAATGTGTCATTTGACAAACTGTTAAATTCCTTCAGAGGATGTGTACAAATTACGTAAGGTCTATTTTTCAAATTTTGACCCCCCCCCAACCCCCTTCCGTAAGGGGTTTTCTATAGTAAGTCTATATAACTTAACATAGGCGTAAGATTTCGACGACCCCCCCCCTACCCCCTCAAACGCCAAAATTAAAGGTTAGCGTGGAGTTGCATTCATGTTTGGCATAATTCTTTACAGATATAAAAATAATTTTTATACTTGAGGAGCACAAAAATCATGCTACTTCTCACATCAGTTATGCAGTAAAAACGATATTTCGCCAAAACTCTCTATGACCAATGCTTCAGATTCCCCACATAACATTGTTCTGCTATACTTGACATCATCAACTGAAAGTAACGTAATTTTAGAATACTAGAAAGCTAATAAAGAATATCAAAATATTAATGAACAAGCTATTCTAGTTAGTTTCAGGTTTTGATTTTTCTTTATTATCACATAATAGAAATCCAAGACAAAAATTACAAGAGGTATTAGAATACACTCAAAGAAATAGTTTCTGTTTGGGTTTTCCTTTATATACTTTTGAATTGATTGACACTCAGTTATAAATAAAATTATCTTTCTTATGTAAAAATCATTGTGGAAAACTCTTCAGAATAATGTTGAAACTTAAAATTAAACTAATATAAACAGAAGCATTAACATTGATTGAAATTTCTTCTTATATACTCTATAATGAATCTTATTATTCTTTGAAATATTTTTTTCACTCATAAGTAATCCCGATACGTTTCTTTCTACAGTCTTTTAAAAATTTTCTGACATTAACTATATAGCCGTGGAAGTGTTATTATTACATAACTATGTTTGGAAAATCTTGAAATGCTGTTGATCCCTGGGATTCACAGGCTTTGTTTGTTGGTTTTTTATCGATCAAATTTGACAGTATTATTATGATGACGATAAAATCTTTAAATTTAAACTTTCAGGATCAAACTGGTATATTATTCAAATCAACTCGCAGTTGACCTGAGCTAACTTTAGGCCTTATCAGGATACCCCTGCTTAGCGTTTTCTGAAATCGAAAGAAGTTTAATTTATAATCTCCATGTTTTTTTTAAATTTGTTTGTAAACTTGATACTCGAGTATTACCTTCGAAATCCTCTTCAAAATACTGGAAGTATTCTAGAAGAGCTTCACCCATAGGTTCCGATGGTAATTCGAGCTTGCCACCATACGTAGTTGGCATGACAGAAGCATCTAAGTGTGCCAGCAAAGATGCTCTGTCTCTGCCATGGAAGTGTATCCTTTTTCTTAGTTTTTCCTGCAAGTAAAGAAACTCTTGCTAAAATGACAAAATATTATTTTCAAGGCTGTAAATCACGCATTTTTCAATAGTAATTTGCTGTCATCTTTCTTTTTGATGATCATTGCAGTTCAGAAAATTGATCACTTCCAGGTCTGTAACATTGTTTGAATCTTCTTCCCGAAGATGATGGAGCAAACATGTTTTGATCTTAGAATTTTAAGTACTATGCAAGGAAAAAGTTACATACTTGGATGAAAGGTTTGAAAATAGCGAAAACCATGTTGAATATGAAAGGTTGGTTGACAATGTGCACACCCTTGAGACGAGAGGGTAAACATCTTTGTACCCACTCTAGAACAGCGCTAGCAAAACTAGGAGTAAAATATGTCACGTGGCTGAGAGAAAGGCCATCCATATCCAAAACTACTCGAACACCTGCAACCTGCAAAGAATGCATTGTAAAAATAAATATTATGATTTAATTTACCTTTTCGTGACGAGCTTATCTTATATTCGCTCGTTTTGAGAACAAATTATCGCTTATAGCTTAAGAGATGCTCGTTCACAATATCACTTCGAGCATGAGATTCTTTAACAATAATATCAAATCAGTACGAAAAATTCTTTAATAATGACATTGTACAACAATACATTCTGAATATTTTAATATTTCCATTCATGAGAGTCGAATAGAATTGCCCAATTTTCGATTGCAAGCATTGACTCGATATTATCTCTCTCTCAAGTTTGTTTAACAGATTATTATTACAAAAACTGAGAAATGCAGAGAATTTTCGACACTCAGCAAAAATTTTTGTTAAGAGATCCAAATCTTTTCAAAATTTCAACATATAGAGACAATTTCCCTTGCAAACGATTCAGACGTTTCAATCAATATTTTGGGTAGACATGAAATATATTCAGAAATCTTATTATAAAAATGTCATATTAGACCTAAATTCAAATACTTGAATCATTTTACACAATACGGGAAATTGTATACGAGCTTGATAAGTTATAAATAATAATTAGTATAGATTCATAAACAATTACGAATTATCTCAATTGCATTTTTCGATTGGACACATATTAGAAAACAGATAGGATATGAGAAAAAAATCCGTAATAATTACAGACTTACGTTTCTGTAAATTTTACAGAACTTTTTCTATGAGAATTAAATATGATTTAGGGAGAATTCGTTAATGGGACAGAAATTTTACCAACAGGAAGCTTTCAAATCCACACAACAGAAGTCCGTTGAAAAAAAAGTGGAAGAGCAAGAAAATTCTTACCGCTTGTGAGAAACGACCAGTGCCGGGCCAAATATTTTTGGTGGACCAAGTTATATTCAATTTTCTTCCTTGAACGTCAGATATCTTTGTGACGTTTTTCAGTCGAATATTGTATAAAAACTAGGGGAGAGACTCGAAATGAAATTTTTCATTTTTCCGTTATAAATGACAAGCGAAAAATTATTAATAACAAACTAAAGCGTGTTTATTCTAAATGATCAAATGAAAAATATGCAAGTTTTCATGTTTCTAATCTAAAAATGTTTTAGAGTTATATAATTTCCAAAATTTGTTGATTTATTCTTCCATTCTTCTTCCGTCAACGTAGATTATTGCTCTTTTGAATTACAAGAATTAAAGCTTCAATTTATAAATTTTCAAATTCGAAATTGGGGACGATAATAAGTTTGGAAGTTTGCTAGAAAAAATTGACAAAATCTTCGACTTTTATTCTGGCTTCAGTGGACACATTTATTACCTGCCTCTAGTTTTGGTTAGAAAATTTCAAAGATTTCAAAGCTTCTGATTGGTTAGCAATAAATCAACCACATCCAGCTCGTCACGCGGTTTTACAATACAATCGTGTAATTTTATAATAATAATACTTTGACGCA
This sequence comes from Neuroterus valhalla, assembly GCA_011762715.2. Classification (NCBI taxonomy): domain Eukaryota; kingdom Metazoa; phylum Arthropoda; class Insecta; order Hymenoptera; family Cynipidae; genus Neuroterus; species Neuroterus valhalla. The sequence goes on along the minus strand of WSXT02171551.1, from coordinate 16,682 downwards.
GAAAATAAGATCATCTCGATACACTTCGTCCAAAATATTTTAAATCATTTCAAATTTTCAATCAAATTAGAATTTTTATCAAAATTCTGAATATCTCTTCAACTTCTTCGAATTTTTCTAAGAATAATGAGTGTTCAATTGTTATTTATCAATCAAAATTCAACAATTTGACTTGCAAATCCAATTTTTACATGCTCATTGGAGAAGATATTATATTTGTGAAAAATTCGCCCCCCCCCCCAACTCCGTTTTTGTCAAATGTCCACGTTTCGAGATCCCCTGAACCCGAAAAACAGGCTTTTACGAATGTGTCTGTCTGGCTGCCTGTATGTCTGTATGTCTGTCTGTATGTATGTCTGTATGTATGCCTGTCTGTATGTATGTCTGCCTGTATGTCTGGATGTATGTCTGTCTGTATGTCTGCCTGTATGTCTGTCTGTATGTCTACCTGTATGTCTACCTGTCTGTATGTATGTCTGTATGTCTGTATGTATGTCTGTCTGTGTGCCTGTCTGTATGTCTGTATGTATGTCTGTCTGTACGGCTGTCTTTATGTCTGTATGTCGGTCTGTATGTCTTTATGTATGTCTGGCTGTCTGTCTGTCTGTATGTCTGTCTGTATGTCTACCTGTATGTCTGTCTGTATGTCTGTCTGTATGTATATCTGTCTGTCTGTTAGCACGATAACTTTTGTAAAAACTAATCTACTTGATTGGCCTTTGTTAAACTCTTTTAGTATCAGGAACTGGAGGTCGAGTTCGTTAGCCAGCTATTTTGGAAAAAAATTCAAAAAGTTTGAGCATTTTGAAAAGTGTTGAGAACATTTTTTCAAGCTTTGAAAATTGTAAGTACAACTTTTTATAGCGTGTAAGAAGTGGAACGATTTATCCTTGCGACGTTTTTTGATGAGAACAAAATTGTCAGAGACATGGCATTTTCAAAATTCGAAAATATAAACAGAAAAGAGAATTTTCAGCTAAACAACAGAAGATAAGAAAAAAAAGTATAGAAGAAAAAATGTTTATTTTTGGAAGCCCTACAAGATGGATTTCACAACTTCTTGAATTTTCTCAAAAAATCCAAAATTCCAATTTTGATCGCACAAAAAATAATGGAAAATAATCTGTGAACTTGATAACTTTCGAAAGAATGATGATATTAAATCGGACTTTTTTTTACAAGACCCAAGAATTTTAAGTACGGTTTCTTATAGTAGGTAAAAATTGAAACAATTTATCTCTATGCTTTTTTTAATAAAAACGAAATTGTCAGAGTTATGGCATCTTCAAAGTTGAAAAATATAAACGAATATGAGAATTTTGAACCAAAAAGCGCAAGATTGAAAAGAAAGCCAAAGACGAAAAATGTTTCTTTTTGGGAGCACTGCAAGATCGTGAATACAACTCTTTGAATTTCCTCCAAAAATAAAAAATTCCAATTTTGATCGCACAAAAAATAATGAAAACTAATCTCTTAACTTGATAACTTTCGAAAGAATGATTATATTCGATCGTGCTTTGGCATCCCTTTTGAGGGACGGATTTAAAATGGAAGAGGGGGAGCATTTTGTAAAAATTTTCGGACTTTTTCCAAGACTAAAAAATTTCAAGTACGGTTTCTTGTAGTAGATGAAAATTGAAACAATTTATCCTCATGATTTCTCTCGATAAAAACAAAATTGCCAGAATTGTGACATTTTCAAAATTCAAAAAAATAAAAGAAAATGAGAATTTTAAGCCAAACAAGGCAAGATATGAAAAAAAAGTTTGGAGAAAAAGATGTTCCTTTTTGAGAGCTCTCAGTATGATCTTCACGATTTTTCGAGTTTTCTCAAAAAATTGGAAAATCAAATTTCGGTCGCAAAAAAAATGATGAAAAATAGAAAGGTTCATTTTTTGGTGAAACTATGCAAGGTACGGGAAAATATAAACGAACAAACATTGTGCAACAAAAAAAGATCTACAAATTTTGTAGAATTTGCCTTTTGAATGGACAAGTATTTTTTGCTCTATTCATAAAAAACCATATTAAAAAGGAAAAAACTGAATTTTTGGACAATCAGCACAAGCTTAGTTTTCAAATAGAACAATGAAGAATGTAACATTTAATGTTTAGTTTTTTTGTTTAATTTTGAATAATTGATTTTCAATTCCTGATTATAAAAGAACAGTCAGGCATTTTTAAATATTAGGTTTTAATTTTCCTTTTATTTGAAAAATTTCAAATTAAATGGTTTTAGACTAGATACTTTGGACTGGAAAAATTTTCGAAAATTCATAAAAGGCTTGAAGTCTAAATATATATTATCTTGAAGTTATTCTCAAATTGAAAATATTTTGTAAAGTTTCAATCGGATGTTTTCAATTGCTTAACTAATAAGATTTTGTCATGGAAACAGATTCATTTTTAATGGTTAAATCTGAAGATTATGAAATTGTGAACTTATTCTGAATTGTTTTGTAAAACAAATATTCTTGCTTTTCAATTCTTGAAGTACAGTTCGATTTGAAAAATCAATAATTAGTTTACGTTCACCGTTGATCAACTGACATTCACAAAAAACTTGAATCTTCGATTTCAAAATCTTCTAATTTTTAATGGTTCAAGGCTTTGAACTGCATTTTAAATTCCTTCAAATTAAAATCTACGCTTGAAAATTGAAATTTTAGATGGCAAATTTTCAGAGTAGAAGAATTGAGAACTACCTATTCGAAACTGAACGATGTCACGATTGAAGAAAATAATAATTTAATTAATTTGGGAAAAAACTAATTCCGTTCTTCAGAGGTCCAAATTAAAGTTATTGGTTCTCGTTGGATTATTTTTAATATTAAAAATGTATTAGAAATGCACGGATTCGACTTAAAAAAACGAGCGCTACCTGAGTTTTTGGTTCAGACATTGCAGCTTCTAGAGCCAACATCACTCCTCTGAATATTTGATCCAAGGACACAATCTTTGGTTTCCATTTTTTTCCACTTTCTATTATCAAAATTCTACATCCGTCAGAACGTCCTGGAAGTAGTGTTAAAATTCCAGACAGCAACAAAGTTTTCTCATTTTTTGGTATTAACTGTTTGCAGAACCTTGGATTATTTTGACGGAATTTGTAGAAGCGTTTCATCTGTAAACGAAGAATTTTTTTCAAAATAAACAATAAACATGGCACTCGAATAATTAATAGTGATTCTAGAACGGCATTCTGGTTTAAACATTATTTACCAGCTCAAAAGCACTTTCCGCGTGCCATTTGCATGGCCGTAAGAATTTATGCAAAAATGCATCTTCGTCTGGTGTCACGAAGTCAGGTTCAGCTGAAAAATCAAAAAAAAAAAAATTGTTTGAAAATATTATCAGAAGAATAGAGCTTTCTTCATACAAAATTTACATTTTCCTTGCCAAAAAGCATCCGCCAAATAATACTTTCTTATAATTAATTCTAATAATTAATTCAAATAATTGGTTGGATGATAGACCTCTAAATGCCCTTGAAAATAACGTTGTTACCCACTTAAGTCTAGTTAGCGTTACTTGTATTTCAAGAAAAACAATCTTCTTCTTGTTTAAAATCTTAGTCCATCATGAAATAAGGAAATGATTGGACGATGGACAGTTTATCAAGTCCGTGACATAGACCGAATAAAATAGTTCGTATAGTCATAAAATTATAGACTAGACACATGAGCATTTGTGATAAGCGAATTCGAAACAAATGTCAGTGCACACTGACGTGTTAGTATTTTTGTTTTATTCTTCACTCAAATGAACAATGACCAACAGTCAGTCGTTTCCGGCCACGGAGTTCAAAGAATCATGATCAAAGCTTTTTAATTAAAATCTTCAGGCTCTTGACATATGTTTAATAATAGATTCTGACACGATGCTTATTGTAATTGAATTGATTAAATTCACTTTACAAAATTTTCTTTAGAGAAGAGTTTCTGAAAAACCTGCACATTGAGAGAATAGGGATTAAAAATATGATAATGATTGATGAAAAATAAAATCAGAATTCTCCGATTTTGTTTCGAACTCGACACGATATTGTGGGGAATCATTTTATGTTCCAAGCATTTCAATTAAATGAATCGTAATTGGAAAAATCGTAATATTTTTACATTCTATTAAAGCTGAATAACGGAAAATGTGGTTTAGAAATGTAAATCGAAATTTCCAAAAAACATTTATAATGAAAATAGATGAATTTTTCATTGATAACTGCTTCAATACACTAGAAAAGTGATTATTTTGTTAAAATATGTTACCAAAACTCAATAAAGAAATAGTATTCAGCTTTATTTCAGGAATAGCTCATTATATAACAAGGGGGGAAAAGAGCAGATTTTTCCTGCGGGTGAGTTTACTGCACGTGCAAGAAGATTTTTCCCGAGAGTGCGTTTACTACCCGGGTGGAATGAGAGCAGTAATTACCCGAGGGAAAAATCTTTTTTTGCCACGTTATAGTATTTTATACACTCTTGACCTTGAACACCTTTTGGCCACCCAACTTTCGGTTCCTAATTTATTGTAAAATAAATAGTATTATAAAAAAGTACCAAAAGAAAAAATGCCAATTTTACATTTAGTACAGTCAATCTGTCAAATTTTGCGGGAAAAAAATACAATGAGAAATTTTTTTGCAGAAGTCGATAAAAGAGCATTCAAAAAGTTCAACTTAAAAATGCGGGATCGTTCAGGTCCGGGTTTCTGAGAAAACTCAAAAAGTGATAATATCTCGGATTTGATATATCTCGGAAATGGTAGGTTTTTCGGAAATTTGTAGCAACAAAAAATGTTGAGGGAAACGTTTCCTACGCCTTTTTCATTGCATCGACATGCTGCGATGAAAAGTGCAATTAATAGATGGCGCTAAAGTACCAAAAAAAGCGTTTTCTCGCTTTTCAGCATACAAAAAAAAATTTATCGCAAAACTGTCAGAAGAAAGTTTTTTGTCTTAGAAAAACCTACCAAATTTATATGAAAACTTTTCGTGTCCGACTCACCGTTCACGAGTTATAGCGTGACGAACCCGTCACAGATTTCCCATTCTTTCCGACGAGGGCGACGTTAGTGCGGGTACATAATAAATCATTGCATCAGACGGAATAAATAACTTTTCTGTAAGTAGGACTTTCAAAATATTCCTAATTTTGGATGATTGTTATTATGAAATAATATTTATTATGATTAATTTGAAATTTTATATGAGATGAGCTGTACAAAAATATGCTAATAATTGTTGTTGAGCGTGCAACCTAAAAAAGACGTGAAAGTGTTTATTATTTCATAGAATCTTGGCTTGGTAAAAACAAAAAATTCTCCGTCCATGCCAATTTGTATTTTATTACATAAACAAACAGTCATTTGACAATATCAATTAAATTTGCATAGTATTGTTCACTTCATTTTTCGGTACTTTAGCGCCATCTATTAATTGCACTATTCATTGCAGCATCTCGGGCCAATAAGAAAGTTGTAGAAAAAGTTGCCCCCAAAATTTTGAGTGCTTACAAATTTTCTCAAAAACCTACCATTTCCGAGATATATCAAATCCAAAAACTTTTTGAGTTTTCTCAAAAACCCGCTCCTGAACGATGCCGCATTTTTCAGGTTAAGCCTTTTGAATGCTCATCTAGCGATTTCCTCAAACAAAAGTTTTATGGTATGTTTTCCAAAAACGGCCTTTTTTGTCACAGATTGACTGTACTAATTCACCCCCCTAATTCTACTTTCGCCCCTCACATGCGGTTTACGGTGCTTATGAGCTACTTACCAGTGGGCATGGAATTTAAAGACGATTATCGAACGTCCCTACAACGTTTTTAGGACGTAAAGTGAAAAAGACGTTGTAAGAATGTCCGAAACGACGTCCTTAGTCAGGCGAAAAAACGGCAAAAAAACGTTTAATGTTCCAAATTTGTCCTAAAAACGTCTTTGGAACATTGTATGTTTTTAGGATATTATTTTTCTTGACTCAGGACGTTTCAAGAACGTATAAAAACGTGTTTAGGGAGTGCAGTTTAAAAGACTTTTTTAGAGTGTCCAAAACAACGTCCTCAGTCAGGCAAAAAGAATGTCCAAAAAACGTCTAATGTCCAAATACGTCCTTAAAACATCTTTGGAACATTGTATGCTTTTAGAACGATAGTTAGCCTAACTCAGGAGGTTTCTTGAACATCCCAAAAACGTTTTTAGGAAGTAAAATTTAGAAGACTTCATTAGAATGTCCAAAACAACGTCCAAAGTCAGGCGAAAAAACGTCTAATGTTCCATATACGTCCTAAAAACGTCTTTGGAACATTGTATGTTTTAGAACGTTATTTGGCCTAACTTAGGACGTTTCTAGAACATCCTAAAAACGTTTTTAAGACGTTAAGTTTAAAAGTCGTTTTTACAGTGTCCAAAACACCGTCCTAAGTCAGGCAAAAAAAAGTCTAAAATACGTCTAATGTTCCAAAAACGTCCTTGAGACGTCATTGGAACATTGTTTGCTTTGAGAACGTTATTTGACCTGACTAAGGACGTTTCTAGAACGTCCTAAAAACGTTTTAAGTACGTAAAGTTTAAAGACGTTGTAAGAATGTCCAAAACAACGTCCTAAGCCGGGCGAAAAAACGTCTAATGTTCCAAATACGTCCCAAAAACGTTGTTTGAACATCTTATGTTTTCAGGACGTTATTTGGCCTGACTTGAGACGTTTCTAGAACGTCCTGAAAACATTTTTAGGACGTAAAGTTAAGAAGACATTTTTACGATGTCCAAAACAACGTCTTAAGTCAGGCGGAAAAACTTCAAAACACGACTAATGATCAAAATACGTCCTTGAGACGTCATTGGAACATCGTTTGCTTTGAGGACGTTATTTTGCTTGACTTAGGACGTTTCTAGAACGTCATTAAAACGTTTTTAGGACGTAAAGCTTAAAAGACGTTCTAAGAATGTCCAAAACAACGTGCTTAGCCAGTCGAAAAAACGTCTAATGTTCCAAATACGTCCTAAAAACGTCTTTGGAACATTATATGTTTTTAAGACGTAATTTGGCCTGACTTAGGACGTTTTCAGAACATTCTAAAATCGTTCTTAGGAAGAAAAGTTTCAGAGACGTTTTTACAATGTTCAAAACAACGTCCTTAACCAGACGAAAAACCGTCCAAAAAACGTCTAATGTTCCAAATACGTCCTTGAGGCGTCTTTGGAACATTGTTAGTTTTCAGGACGCTATTTGGCCTGACTAAGGACGTTTTTATAACGTTCTTAAAAACGTGTTTAGGGTGTAAAATTTAAAAGACGATTTTATAATGTCCAAAACAACGTCCTAAGCCAAGCGAAAAAACGTCCAAAAAAAGTCTAATGTTCCAAATACGTCCTTGAGACGTCTTTGGAACATTGTTTGTTTTCAGGAC
>WSXT02171540.1:0-22796 GCA_011762715.2 Neuroterus valhalla | reverse complement strand
TCCGGGTCTTTTTTGGATTACAGTAGTACGAAATTTCTCTCACCTTCCCAAATTTCCTTTTGGAAAGTTTTTTTGGGGTTATATGTATCTAAAAATTCTATGTTCAATTATGCGATCTGGTTAGTCTTCTCAGTTTTTAAACTGCATGTTGTTTTTTGCCTACAAAAATATGTGCTTCCCTTCTCCCGACAGTAAAAAAATGTTCCCACTCTTTTGAACAACCTAAATTTACAATTTTCTGTTAAAACAAATCCACTTGGAAATTATAGAAAAAATCAATTAAACTCTGTACCATGCCTAAGTACAATTTTTCACGAGTTAATTTCAGTTATTTTCAAGCATAATTCGAAGGAAACGTCCGAAAACGTCTATTATTTTGTCAATTTCTAAGAGTGGAAAGTAAGAAAATTAATGCGATTCCTTCTTTTATAACTAACCTTATGAGTTTTCGGGCCTCGAATTGACTAAGTAGAAAACGATGTTTGAAGGAAAAAGTTATATTTTGAAAACGAAGAAGGTGAATCTCGAACAAATAAATTTTCAACGAAGGAGCTTACTTTGTAACCAAAAAGTTGAACTTTCATGAAAAATAAAATAAATATTACCAAAGAGTTTCATTTTCTTCCAAAAAATCAAATTTTCAAGAAAATATATCAATTTGGAACAGAATTGTTGTATTCCTGAGCCAATGTGATGAGTTATCCAAAGAACATCTGAATTTTGAATCCAGGTATAAGATTTCTTTCAACGAAAGTGTAATTGTTCGATTATAAATATAAATTTGTTACAAAAATGTGGAAGTTCCAACTTGAAAATATGATTTCTTGATAAGAAAGATTATTTTCTGCCAACTATTTTTATATTTGAAAAAATATCATTTTTTGAAATTATATTTTGAGGAGTAATAAATTATATAAATAAATACAATATCTCCTTTTCTAATGGTAGAAATTGATTTTTTGGGCTCCGATTACAATTAATGCATATGTGTATATTTAAAGTTATTCCAGAGAAATATATTTATCTCACTCTTCTTATCAATCTTCTGACACTTATACAATTTATAATATCTTGGACAGGAGAAAAATAGAAATAACGCATTTCAAAAAGATAATCTGCATTTATATATCAGAATCAAATATGATCCGGGGCATCAGGAATTTTTAACCCAGCTCTAGTCGTTTCTCACAAGGTCCAGGATTGTCAGACTGAATTCTAGACTTTTCTGTATGTCGGTATCTGCAAGTGCCAAAACTTGGAGAGGGATATCAAGTTTTTACGTTTTCATTACACTCTCATAATGAGATTGTAGGAAAAAGGTGTTGAAATTGCAAAGCATCACATATTGTGCAACAATTGCATAAAGTTGAATCTTGAATTCTTCGCCCATCACACACACGACATTTTTTGTCCCAAACTTGTACTGAAATTTTGCACTTTTAGGAAATGTGAAGTGGGTGCAATGTAGTGATTTCTAGTTTATGCTGGACGTGATAGAAATTCACGTCTCAACCTTGAAATAATAGCTATATGGTCAATTTTTCGAAATGAAATCCTTTTCTCACCAGAGAAGGATTAAAGGGTAAGAGGGTATTTTCGACGTGTAGAAAAATGAAGATCGCACAGTGGTTCAAAATGCCGAATTTCCGGTCAAAACCCCTATACATGTAATATTCGTGTTGAAAATTACACATCCGGAAGTTTTCGGGGTCGCTGAATTCGAAAATGATATTTGCTTTTCATAATTCAAAATGGCGGACAGGAAATGGCGGTCGACTTGCATATAAAAATAGAGTATGGAATAAAAATTAACTTTTATTTACGTTTTCGAGGTCGCAGATTTCGAAAGTGATATTTGTTTTTCAAAATCCTAAATGGCGGTCACAAAATGGCGGCCGATTTGCATTAAAAAATAGAGTATGGAATGAAAATCAAGTTTCATTTACGTTCTCGGGGTCGCTGAATTAGAAAATGATATTTGTTTTTGACAATTCAAAATGGCGGACACAAAATGGCGGCCAACTTGCATAAAAAAATAGAGAATGGAATGGAAATCAACTTTTATTTACGTTTTCTGGGTAATTCATGGTAATTTCACAAGAAAATATGGTAGCTTACCATAAATAATCTCAAATTGTATTCAATTATTTCCATACATTTCCGGAAATTCATTGAAATTTTGGGTAATTTATACTATTTTCACAGGTAATTTATGGTAGCTCACCATAAATTACGTCAAGTTATATCCAAAAAATTTCCATGAATTTCCAGAAATTTTTAAAAATTTTGGGTAATTTATGGTAACTTATGATGAATAACCTAAAATTACATTGGGAAATTTCCATCAATTTCAGGAAATCAGGAAAAATTTTTTGTAATTTTCAATAATTTTTCAGGTAATTCATGTTAACTGGAGATAAATAACCACGGTAATTCACGGTGATTTGATAAATTTGTATAAAATTATTGCGCATCTGATTCTCCATTTTGGAAGAAGTTTATTACATTTGAAACATCAATTTCCGTTCGAATTACAAGTAAATAAATAATTCCATAATAATTTCCGTTAATGGTTATAAGATGATTACACTTACATTAATATATTGATCAAAGTGTAGTGAGAAAAATAAGTTTCTTTGTCTCTGTACATTCAAAGAAATTCGAAGTGAAACTAGGCACGGGAGACGATGCGCCGCACGCCTCAAAGAAATCGTTCCCAAAAGAAAACGGGCAAGCTAGGGCAAAAAATTTCAACGCCACTTTTTTGGGGACACCTTCCCGTGTGCAATACAGTAAGAATCAAAGCGTCCTGATGCGGCCTGGATAACTAATCCCTCATTGAATTTCGGAATTTTCTTTGCGCGAAAAAGAGAAAAAAGCGCGAGCATTCCGACATTTCTTTCAGACGCGTGCATTATTATTTTCACTTCAAACTAGTACAAAAATATTGTAAATATCTTAACGAATAAAATCCATGAGGTCAGGAAGTACTGGTCAACTTGCGACTGCCTTTTTTCGACACCTACATTTCACTCAAACGCGTGAGACTTTTTAGCTGCGTAACAAGTGTTAGGCGGAACGTCCGACTTTGAGCGTATTCCTTGTCGGAACTGATAAATATGAAAACCTGCTCTTTCTGATTTCTCGACAGAAATGCACCTTATAAACGTACAGTGAATTTCATCTCGATCGAAAACTGACAATTTTCGAGGTTTTGACCGGAGATTCGGGATTTTGAACCACTGTGAATCGGCAAGAGAAAATTAAAGATCACTAATTTCTCATTTTACCCTTAACGACCCTCATCTTCTGCGTCCCAAGATTACCCCAGGATTTTTACCTGAATGGTTTACACCCTTTGTTTTTTTGTGTTTATTCCAGGACTAAAATATTTTGAGTGCGTGCTTCCATACATCTGAAAGAAAATTTCATTCAGAATTCATAGATTTCTCATAACTTTCCTTAGAATAATCTGAATTTTGCGCAACTCGACGAATTGGTACTTGAGAAGATTCCTAAAGCGCGTAGGTGCATATCACAGCTTTATTGCGCTGACGAAAATTTTTTTACTAACATATGATTGTTAGCTGCTATGGTTCATGCTGGCTACTAGAAGTTAGTAGAAAATGAATGTGTTCTCAATAATTTCAATCAAAAACGTGAATTACATTCTTATACATGTACATCTCGTTGATACGTGTAAAATTGTAAGTGAATTATTTGAAACACAATTAGAGCAGTGCAAACATTTTGTTCTATTAAAGTAAATGAAAAGATGATTTCTTATCATTTCACTACCTGACGTAGCGTCCTGAATAATCGGATTTCACACAGTGAACCGGTAATTGTTGATCTCCTATGCTATGACTCAGTACATAACCGTTTTTTCCACATGTAGAAGGTATTGATCTTTTTGCAAATGCTGTCGAATGAATAGAAATGATATCTGAAATAGATATCAATCTTGAGTATAATTTGCATAATCGTTTGAATTTCAATACCTCCAAACGAGTGGCATATCTTATCTTTGGATCATTAATAAACTCTGGGATTTGCATTCAATTTTGTATGCCTTCGAGTTTAATGAACTTTAAATCATATGCGTCTGAAAATACACTTCTAGACTCCGAAAAATTGACATTAGATTCCTTTAGGTTTCAAATCCTTGTTAATATTGTCAAACGTTGCAAAAGATCCTGTATGATTTAGTTCATTTACAGTATTCAATTTTTACACCTCGGAAATTCTAGATTAATTCATAAAGAGTTCAATTTCTAACAATATAAATTATCGAAGTTTTTATAGTATACTGATTGGAATTTTTCCACAAAATTCATATAAATGCAGCTTTACTTGAAGTATTTTGAAGCAGTTTCGTGCTGGATGGTAATCTCGCCTCGCGCTTCGCGCTCGGTTATGAATTTACCTCGCGCTACGCGCCCAGCCTTTGTACGTCCCTACAGTTGTATAAGAAGCTTGTGAAACTCAAAAGCAAAATGTCGACTACTTTAATTTGATGTGTGTGAATTCTCTTTAGTAAAAGCTTCTCCGGCTTCACCAAATACATCCTTATTACGTGTCTCGCGCTGCGCACTCGATCAAAGTTTGTCCAAAAGGGTGGAGAAGTTTTGTTGCCTAATTTTCTTCACATTTTGTGTACTTTTTCTAGAAATTCCATTTTTTCATTTTATTTTTTACGATAGAAACAGAACTGTGCGTCTAGTGGGTAAATTATAACAAATTTACAGCTATTTTTCAGGTAAACAACTTTTCTCGATCAATCTTATGTGATAGCCTTGGTCTTTTTTTCAAAAATTTTATTATCTCATTTTTATAGTTATTTTTCATGATTGAAATGAATACTTTATTTCCTGTTCAAGAATTTGATAACACATTTAAAGATATTTTCCTGGTAAAGAACTTGTGTCTATTTGATTTTTCCTCAGCTTGTGTCAATTGTCCGATAGTTAATTTTTTTATTCTTCATATGCTCCTTTATATATGAAGCAAAAACTACTTGTTCTATCAAGAAGTTAATTTCACAAAATTTGTAGAGCTTTTTTTGATGCAAAATTTTAGTTTATTAATATTTTCCCGTAACTTACATAGTTGGTCCAAAAAAATGAATCTTTCGTTTTTTCATTATTCTTTGTGCGATCAAAATTGGGATTTTCAATTCTTTGAGAAAATTTAGAAAATAGTATCGACGATCTTGAAGGTCTCCCGAAAAGAAACATTTTTTTCTTCAAATTTTTTTTCATATCTTGCATTGTTCAGCTAAAAATTCTCATTTTCGATTATATTGCTGAATTTTAAAAATATCACAATTCGGACAGTTTTGTTTTCAACAAAAAAAAATCATGAGGATAAATGATTTCACTTTTTACCTGCTACAAGAAACCGCACTTAAAGTTTTTGAGTCTTGGAAAAAAAAAATTTTTCAAAATGCTCCTCCTCTTTAATTTTTTATCCAAAATAGCTGGTCAACGAACTCGACTTTTCTTTTTGGTCCCTCAAAATGATTGTCAAAGCCCGATCGAATATGACCATTTTTCCAAAAGTTATCGAGTTCACAGATTATTTTTCATTATCTTTTTTGCGGCCAAAATGGGGATTTTTGATTCTTTAGAGAATTCAAAAGGTTGTATTCACGATCTTGTAGGGCCCCCAAAAAGAAACATTTTTCCCCTCTGACTTTCTTCTCAATCTTGCGTTATTTGGCTGGAAATCCTCATTTTCGTTTATATTTTTGAATTTTGAAAATGCCACAAGTTGATAATTTTGTTTTCATAGAAAAAATCGTGAGGATAAATTGTTTCACTTTTCAGGTGCCACGAGAAATTGTGCTTCCAATTTTTGAATATTTTTGAATTTTGAAAATGCCACAACCCTGACAATTTTTTTTTATCAACGATTTATCAACGATTTTTTAGTCTTGAAAAAAGTCCAAAAAATGTTCAAAATGGTCTCCCTCTTTCAATTTCCATCCAAAATAGCTGGTTCACGAATTTTCCTGGCTTTTCGGTCCCTCGAAATGTGTGCCAAAGGGCAATCCAATGCGATCATTCTTCCGAAAGTTATCGAGTAGACAGATTACAGACTACGAACTACAGACAGACAGACACCTTCGTAAAAACTTTTTTTTCTTACTCAGGGGGTCTCAAAACGTGGAGATTTCGTTAAATCCGTGGAAGTCAATTTCCACATAAAACCAATACATTTTCATTCAGAATGAGAATGTAATAAGACTCCTTGTGTATGTGTTGGTATACATAATATGTGAATAAAAAAGAATAAATTTAAATGAATATTTCGGAAAAGAAAATTTAAAAAAGAAATGAATATGAATAATTTTAATATAATAAAAAAATTCTAACTACATTTACAAATAAATAATCTATCAAATATTCCTGAAAAAAAGAATGTTGTACGACGATTGTTTCAAGACGTTGAGAAATTATATGAATTGCATTTCTCAAAATTTAGTTAATAATGTCAATTTGATCAAAAGTAAGGTACAGTATTTTCTTAAACATTTCTTTCCTAAATTCGTATTCATTTTCTCTTAACTAAAATCATTGAAGTTTTCATTGTATACCCAGTGGGCACAAACTGCAAAAGACGTTTTTAGAACGTCCAAAAAACGTCCTAAGTCAAACCAAATAACGTTCTAAGATCGTGCAATGTTCCAAATACGTTCTAAAAACGTTTCTGGAACATTCGATGTTTTTGGGACGTATTTTGACCTGACCCGATGGGCACAAATATCGAAAGACGTTTTTAGCACGTTTTAAAAACATCCTAAGTCAGGCAATTAACGTCATGAAAACATACAATGTTGAAAAAACGTTTTCAGGACGTATTTGGAACATTAGACTTTTTTTGGACGTTTTTTTCCTTACTAAGGACGTTGTTTGGAATATTCTAAAAACGTCGTTTAAACTTTACGTCCTGAAAACTTTTTTAGGGCGTTCTAGAAACGTCTTCAAATTTTGTACCCACTGGGGGCTTAAGACGTTTTTGGAACGTCCCAAAGACACCTTTTGACTTAAACGACCAAGAAGCGTTTTTAGAACACACCACTTACGTCCTCAAATTTTATTCCCACTAATTGGAACTCCCACAGAAAAATCATATAAATGCAGCTTTATTTAGAGTAGTTTGAAGCAGTTTCGTCGAAAAAAAACTTTCACGTAACCTTCCCATCATTCTATCGTTAGCTTGAGTAAAAAAAATGGTAAGTATCATAAATGTTATATTGCGCGATAATAAGGAAAGTTAAATAAAACGAGGCTTGGAAAGAAATTGAATATTTGACAAATGATAACAGATTTACAGTTGTTATTATAATCGCCTTATACGTATATTTTATTTACACTGACGTGACGTGTACATTTTCAAGGTTTGACACGAATGTAAATTATTTCAAGGTGTTGGGATGTGTAAAAATTTTTTTGTTGGAGAAGATTGAAAACATTCCACGAGCAAAACATGAAATATACACAAAAAATTATAAACTTAAAGCGATTTCGTTTAATCTCAAAGTGGATAAAATTATTGCACAATGGAAGAACAGTTTGCATCTAAATAGGAAAATGTAAAACTAGTTCACATATTCATAGGTTTCACAGTTATTTTTTTAGCCAAATTAAATTAATGCTAAATTAAATTAAGGGTACATAATTCATATCATGCTGCCATTTGTTTTCAAGTCTAAAAAATGTTGCAAATCGGAACATAACCAAATTCGGCGTTCTTTTAGAGATTGGTATTCCAAAATCAACTGAGAGTGTCTCTTTTTTAATTTTAAATCGGATGATATCATTCTCTTGGAATTGGGAATTTTGCCAAAATATTTTCTCAACTTGAGCTATTTTTATTATAAGCAGATAGACTGGATCATACTATGTAATAAAAACAGAAATGACTCAGCACTAATGTTAAACTAAAATGCAAGCAAGAAGAATGATAAAAACATTGAAATTTCCAAACTGGACTGTTTTATTGTGCGGACTGCATTCTCAGACATGTATATCTTGTCAAAAAGTGTAGAGCTGTCACCAAGAAAATTAATTCACATAACAAGAAGTAGTAAAAACATATCTTTTTGAATGCAGTAGATAAAGAAAAATTCTCTCATCATTCTGTATCAGCTGATAAATGCAATTCATCCGGTGCAGTATATTACATATTTTTTTCGGATTCGGAAGGTTCGGGTATTTTCGGACATTTTGGAGACTCAATCAACATTATATCTGAAACAGTTATAAATAATTATTAGAAGGTATACAGTATTATGCAGTATTATACATACAGTATTATATATTTATAATATATTTATAATATTAATTCTCAAAAAGTTATAAAATGTATTTGTACACGACTGACCTACTCCGCAAAGATAAATGCATCGGAGTTCTTCAGGTCCCACATTCTTGTAGAGACTATCAAAAGTTGCACACCATTGGTATTTTTCACCGGTCTAGAAACATACATTGTTTTGAAAATTTGAATTTTTGGGGGAATCAATAATTTATCTGCATTTAAGAAACCTTTTAAAATGTTTTTTACTTACAGGGCATTTACTTAGACACTCCTGACGTTCCGGATTGTTCTACAAGTATGATAATTTCAAATCGAACATAAATTTAACATGATTCGAATTTATGTCATATTTTATAGATAAGCAATAATAAAGTATGATTATCTTTTTTAGTGTGCGAGTAATTAAACCAGTATTAATATATTTCCAGGCTTTGTACTTGGTAAAAATTTATATCTATAGTCAAATAGACAAAGAAATAACTTTTTATTTAGATAATAATTGAAATTTATTTTTTTAAACATTAAGACATCCTATATATTATATATTATAGGGAGATGAGTTGCGTAATACTTACTGGATCAAAAGGTACCTGAACCGCAAAGACGCTCGAAAATAAGGCTGCGATGGCTGCGAAAATGAAGAGATAATAATTTTTTATTTATCACAAATTGAACTTATCATGAGTGAGGTAAAGTTTCATTATTTATTATATTTTTTAATAAAAAAATTATATATTTGAATCAAGGCTAGATCAAGCTAAGTGAAAAAATATAATAAATAATAGAATGGGTGATTTGTAAATCTAGAATTTGATTACTTATACAATTAGTAAAAACCCATAATGGATTTTTTTGTAAAGATGATAATTACTCACTTAGCAAGAAAGTAAATGTTACTTTTTCTGCCATTTTGAATGCTGAGTTAGAGAACAAATTTTTCTGGTAAACTAACTCGTGAAATAAGGTTTGGAAACAAATTGTGTATACTTGGTGAATAATGACGGAGTAAAAGTATGTACAATTGCCTAATATGTATCTATAAAGCTGTGACGTGTGCATTATCAAGGTTCAGTGAAGAAAGAAATAATTTCGAGGTATTACCACGCGTGATCATTTTTTATTTGAAAACTCGTGAAAACATGAAATAGCAATAAAAAGTTTCAACTTATTGATGTGTATTTCTCATCGAAAATTTTTTGTTGTTGCTCTGATTGCTAATATTTTTCATAAGAGTCATAATTTGAAACAATAAATCATCATAAGTTGACAATTAATATTTCATAAACAATTCTTGTAAAACGAATTTCCCAATTGGCCATTTCCTCTTAGAAAAAAACGTTTTTTTTCTCCAGTTATTATTGGAGTGACATTCATTGCGATAACTAACCAACAAAATGGAGTAATAAATAATTTATGTAATTGTTATAAACAATTTGAAAAAGAACAATTTTCGTAATTGTTTATAAAAATTTGCGTATTCGTTAATAACAATTTCTATAGTTGGAAGCAAAAACGCTAATAAAAGATAATCAAATCCTTGAAACGCAAGTGAAGTGTTTTTGCTCCCAACTTCAGAAATTGTTATTAAAAATTACGCAAATTTTTTTACGCAAATTGTTATTTAGTGTCCCTTATCAAATTTTGAAATCATTTCAAGTTTACATTCGGATTCAGATTATGACTCTTATGAAAAATATTAGCAATTCGAGTGAAAACATTTTCCGATGAAAAATACACGAAAGTAAGGATTTGTTTATAAGAATTATTTTTATTAATTACTTAAATAATAATAGAATTATTGCTGTTCTATAAGAGTAGTTGCAATGATTCTGGCCGATAGTGAGCCTACTTCAGCATCTTTTCCTAAGTAAGAAATTCACAAACATGAAATGGACAATTTTTTCACTTTATTTGTTTATATATTATTGATCTGAGGAACAAATTGAAAAATTGCAAACCACTATTCTCTGAAGAATTGATTGCTGAGCATTTGAACCACTGTTATTATTTTTTATTGAAGCTTCTTCGGCTCTGAAGAGTACATTCTAATCGCGTGTTTCGTGCTGCGTACTCAATCAAAGTTTGTCCAAAACGGTGAAGAATTTTGTTGCCTAATTTTTAAATTTATTGTGTCCTTTTCCTAGAAATTGAATTTTCTAATGTTTTCTGTAATTAAATAAAATTGATGGTGATTTATAAATTTTACTAAAATTCGTGAAATTTGACGAGTACATTACAATCTCTTGTGTCGGGCTGTGCACTCAATCAAAATTTTTCCAAAACGATAGAGTAGTTGTGTTGCTTTGTTATTTTTCATATGCTGCGTTCTTTTTGCAGAAATTCAATTTTTTTATGCTTTATTCAATTTTTTCGCGATGGGAACAAAAGCGTTGTGTCAAATGGAAAAAATGATAACACATTTTAAGATATTTTTCTGGTAAGGAACTTGTGTCTTATTTTTCCTTCCAGAGCTAGTGTCAATTTTCCGAAAATTCGATTTTTCCATTTTTTTAATGATTTTTTATGAATGAAGGAAAAAATAATTATCCTGGCAAAAAGTAAATTTCACCAAATTTGTAGATCCTAATTGTTTGTACAACTTTTGTTTATATGTGTTTCCCGTACTTTGCAGAGTTTGACCAAAAAATAAAACCTTATATTTTCTATTTTTTTTTGTGTCACCAGAATTCGAATTTTCAATTCTTCGAGGAAACTCGAAAAGTTGTAAAGATCATCTTGTAGACCTCCAATAAAGGACCATTCTTTTTTCATTCAACTTTTTTTTTCAAATCTTGCGTTGTTTGGCTAAAAATTCTTATTTGTATTCATACTTTTGAATTTAGAAAATCACATTACTGAAAAAAATGATCTAAAAATTTTTTTAAATCGTCTAACTTTCTGAATTTTTATCCAAAGAAGCTGGTTACCAAACTGGACCCTCAGTTCCTGACACTAAAATTGTGTACCAAAGGCCAATGAAATAGATGTTTTTTTTCAAAAGTTATCGTGCTAACATAAAAACATGGATACATCAAGGCATAAATGCATGCAGAATTACATACATCCATACATGTATACGGACAGACAGACACATTCGTGAAAATCTGTCCTTCGGGTCCAGGGGTTCTCAAAACGTGGACATTTAACGGATTGGGAAGGTGAGGGAAATTTCGTAATAAAGCTCTTGAAAAAAAAAACAACAGATCCGTTGCGTACGCTCAGTTGAGAATCGTCGCCGAAGGTATGCCAAGGGATATTGATATTTTCATAAATCATAAAATGGAAAACATTAGGAACTGTAATAAATCTATAAATAAATAAATATATAGAATATATAAATATAATGCAGTTGACATTTGACACTGCAAATCATTGGTATACTTTGATAGAAAGAATAAAACTTTTGTCTTTAGTCTCAAGTTACTATTGACACAGGCATATCAAGTCTTTCATCTGCCCGCTTTTATAACTTTTACTAATTTTGTTGAATCGAATAAAATCCAACGTACATATTTTAGTAATTTCAGAACGTTCACCCCTTTTCTATTGATTCATCGTCAAACTGGTAACGTTAATGAAAAGCGGGCAGATGAGAGACTCTATATGCCTGTGTCAAGAGGAACTGAAGACAAAAGATAAAAGTTTAATTCTTTCTTACATAGTATGCGAGTAATTTGCAGTGTCGAAGATCAACTGCATTATATTGAATCCAATTCATGCAGAAAAATAGGTAAAATATTATTTATTTCATGTTATGTTTCTTTTTATGATGTATGAAAATATCAATATCCTTCGACATACTTTTGAAGACGATTCTCAACTGAGCGTACCCGACGGATCTGGTTTTTCTTGAAATGCTCTATTACGAAATTTCTCGCACCTTCCCAAATGCCCTCTTGGAAAGTTTCTTGGAATTTTATGAGAGCATAGAATCAGGTTTCTACAACCCGGACTTCTTTATAGATTAACCTAGATAAATGAAAGGCTAGACCAATGCATGTAACTTCTATTCGTCTCAATAAAATTTCAAGGAATAAAACATTCTTTCTCGTCCCGTTTATTAAGTTAATATATTTTGGTACTTTTAATTTATCCATTACTATTAAAAAAGTCACACTAAGTTAGAATTTCGCATAAGATATTTATCTCAGTTACTATCATCAGTTTGAATTTATTGCTCATATAAAAGCTCAGACATCTCTCATATTACTGATACTTATTCTCGAGGGAAGGAGAGCAGTCCGAAGAGTTTCAGCAGAGTGAGTGCATTTACAAAGTACATAAACTGAGGTAACATGTGATATTGCGATCCATCAGTGGAAATACTATTCTATGCAGCAAGAACACCTGCACACAAGGGCTCATTTCAACTACTGCAGTCATTTCATTTCTCCTTACTCTGGAAAACCAGATAAAGAGGTTGCATTGCAAGACATAAATTTTGAGTACTGACAACATCAGAATGTAAAATGGTTTCCAAAATTGGAAAAAAAAGATCATGAATGGCCTACGACTGACCTACTTGTAACTGGGAGAAAAATTAAGGGACTGGAGAATGAATGAATTAAAAACATGTGAGTGTTTTTCCTAGAAGGAGAATTTATGTTCCATCTCAGGTGAATGTTATAATTCAAATGATTGTCGTCTAAATTATTGTGCTAGGAGTTCAAAGTTTTCAATTTCACCGGCTAAACGTGCCGCTACGTCGATATACAGGGCGCAAATAGAAGTGTCACTTCAAAAATCCTTTTTATGCATGTTTTGAGTACCTTGGCGTCCAAAATTGTTTTCCAATATACAAAGTCGGAGACAAAGGATTAAGTTAACTGCTACATGGTCTCGATGAATGGAAATGATATATCAAGAATGTTCATCTACTCTGAAGGCATTTCTCCTTGTTGATATATGAATTTAAATGTATCAAGAAGTTTCCTGAGCTCTGTTTCCTGAAATGTTAGAGTCTTTTGTACATTCAAATGGGAAGGAATGTCATTTTGAGTGAGCTTAGCGTTTAGCAAGCTGTTAGAAGCTGCACCAATTGTTCCCTCTCGGTGGAAGGAATAAAATTTTGCTAAGGAATGCGTAACATTAAGTCACGGGACTAGCTGTTGCCTCCATCAACCATCCACCCACAGAAATGTAACTTTCTGAGGCTCTCCAACCCTTTTTGGTTTCAGAAAGCTGAATGCCCTCTGCTTCAGCTCGTCAGAAATAACGCACATGACGTGTCGAGCTTTAAACGCCTCCACTCCCAACACCCCTTACTCGGCAACTCTGCAAAACCGTTTCGTCTTCGTCCTTTCTAATTTTCTCCTTATACCTTCACGCCCATTGAAAGTCACATCGATCAGCTAGCTAGGTGTCAAGCTTCCTTTGTATAATCCGCGATATCACCACTAACAGCGACTGCTCCTTTTAAGAAGTTCATTGAACCAAACACCATTCACTGATCGTTTGGTTTATCCGTCTCTAAAGCTTTTTAGATCACGGGATTTGGTCTAATTTTTGGAATAAATTTGCAGTGGATATAGTTTTCTTTGAATAGAAAAAGGACAGAAGAATACTTGGGTGGATAATGAAATTCAAAAACTGAAAAAAATATTTAGGTATATCACCCAGAATTCTGTCCATCCCAGTTGAAAAGTATTGCAGAATTCCGTCTCCCCAAATAGTTTACTGTGTTTCTACAGATTTTTTTGCAAAAAATAATATAGGTACAGTACCTAAAAGATAAAACACTAATACCTGTAATTATATTTCTGAGTGGGACTAAGTGTCACATCTAAACAGGTTCGACTAGACATTCTGGCTAAAGAATATCCCCCAAAAAAAATTCCAAATGGAAATTCGAAGAGGTGAGAGAAATTTCGTAATGAAGCACTTAAAAAAAAATTACCCGCTGCGCGAGGACATTCTCATGGCGCGCGGCTCGCTTCGCTCGCAAGTTTCAGCGCGCCTAAGGCGCGCGTCAGTCGAATCTCGCGCTCGATATTGTATTTACCTCCACTTCTATGAAGATTATTGAATTTTTTTTCCATTTTTGATAGAATTATTTTTATTTTAAGTTTACTTAAGACTCTGCTGGCCTTCAGGAACATATTCTCATTACAATACTCGCCACTGATATTTAAATCTCGCATAGTTTGGCTAGCAAAGTGAATTTTTCATTGTTTAAAAAGCATTGTCACGATAAAAAATAAGGATAAGCCATATTGGGAAAAGTTTCATGTAAAACTTATAAAACTTTTTGAGATGAACCATTTTTCTATGAATGATCTCTTCCTGTCTCTCATTGTTTGGGTTGAAGATGGAATTTTTTATTTTTGTGTGTTATCACGATGAAAACGAAAACTATTTGTCCTATCCTATCAACAATGAATTTGTAGACTTTTAAAGGTAAACAATTTTTCTTTCTTTCATTTTTTTTCATATCTCGCATAGTTTTGTCAAAAATTGGAACTTTTGATTTTTGGTAATATTTTTCTCAATTTAATCAAAAACTATGCATCTTAGGAAAAAATGGTATATATAAAATTTTTTGGTCTTTTTGAAATAAATAATTTTTGGATTTAACATTTTTTCGAACCTTGCACAGTTTGAACGGAAACATGCATTTTTGATTTTTCAAAAAGCGATTTTGAGGGATAAAACCAGAATCATTGGTCAAAAATGGCTGGTTAACGAACTCGTCCTTTCTTTCGCGGCCTTAAAAGATTGTGCCAAAGCACAATCCAATCTGATTATTATTTCGAAAGTTATCGAGTTCAAAGTTCATTTTTCATTTCTTTTTTTTTTTTTTTTTTGGGCAAACAAAATTAGAATTTTCGATTTTTTGTAAAAATTCCAAAAGTTGTATAAACAATCTTGTACGGCTCCCAAGAAGAAATATTTTTTTTTCTTCTAACTTTTTTTTCAATCTTGCGTTATTTGGCTAAAACTTCTCATTTTCGTTAGTATTTTTGAATTTTGAAAATGCCACAACACCGACCATTTTGTTTAAAAAAAAAATCATTAGTATGAATTTTTTCACTTTTTACCTACAACAAGAAACCGCACTTATGACACTTATTCTAGGGAAAAAAAATCCAAAAAATTTTTCAAAATGCTTTCCTTCTTTGATTTTCCATCCAAAATAGCTGGCAAGCATACTTGTCCTTTCTTTTCTGGTTCTAAAAAAATGTGCCATAGCACGATTGGATATGATCATTCTTTCGGAAGCTATCGAGTTCATAGATTATTTTTCATTTTTTTTGTGCTTTCAAAATGGGACTTATCTTTTTTTTAGAAAATTCAAAAAGATGTGTTCGCAATTTTGTAGAGCTCCCGAAAAGAAACATTTTTTCCCTCTCTTTTTCTTATCAATCTTGCGATATTTGGCTGAAATTTCTCATTTTCTGTTTAGATTTTTGAATTTTGGAAATGCCACAACTCTGACAATTTTGTTTTCATAAAAAAAAATCATAAGGATAAATTGCCTTACTTTTTACTTTCAACAAGGAACCGTACCTACAATTTTTGAGTCTTAGAAAACAAAGTCCAAACAAATTTTCAAAATGTTTCCCCTTTTTTATTTTCTATTCAAAACAGCTGGTTAACGAACTTGTATTGTCTTTTTGGTCCCTCAAAATGTGTGTCATAGCATAATGGAATATGTTCATCCTCTCAAAAGTTATCGAGTTCACAGATTATTTCTCATCATTTTTTGTGCGATCAAAAGTGAGGATTTTCGATTTCTTGAGAAAATTCGAAAAGTTTTATTCGCGATCTTGTAGGGCTCTCGAAAAGAAACATTTTTTTTTTTAATTTCTTTTCAATCTTGCGTTATTTGGCTAAAAATTCATATTTTCTGTTTAGATTTTTGAATTTTGAAAATGCCACAACTCTGACAATTTTGTTTTCATAAAGAAAAACTATGAGAATAAGTTGTCTTACTTTTTACTTTCTACAAGAAACCGTACCTACAATTTTTGAATCTTGGAAAAAAAGTCCAAAAAAATTTTCAAAATGCTCCCTCTTTTCCATTTTCTATTCAAAACAGCTGGTTAACGAACTTGTATTGTCTTTTTTGTCCCTCAAAATGGTTGCTAAAGGGCAATCCAATCCGATCATTCTTTCGAAAGTTATCGAGTACAAAGTTTACAGACTGCAGACTACAGACTACAGACAGACAGACACCTTCGTAAAAAAAACATTTTTTCTGACTTAGGGGGTCTCGAAACGTGGAGATTTCATCAAATCCGTGAAAGTGAATTTTCACATAAAACTATTTCCTTCTCATTCAGAATGAGAATGTAAAAAGCCAGATCCGTCGCGTATGCTCAGTTGAGAATTGTACTGCAGTTGATCTTCGACATTGCAAATTATTTGCATTCTTTGTTAGGAAGAATTCAATTGTCATCAAAAGAATTAATAAAAGTTATAAAAACAGGCAGATGAGAGACTCAATATGCCTGTTTTGAAGGTAACTGGAGACAAGAACTGTTTTCATTTAAACAAAGTATGCAAATAATTTGCAGTGTCGAAGATCAACTACATTATATTTAATCCAGTCAAGGAAGAAAAATATTCCAAATATTATTTATTTCATGCTGTTTTCCTGTTTATGATTTATGAAAATATCAATATCCTTTGAGATACCTTCGAAGACGATTCTCAACTGAGCGTACGCGACAGATTTGGGTTTTTTCAAGTGCTTTATTCCGGAATTTCTCTCATCTTTTCAAATTTCCTTTTGGAAAGTTTCTTTGGGGATCTGAATATTTTTGGAGCACTAACAAAAATTTATGCCTGTGCCATAAATGAGTAATCCTGGCCAGTGGTATTATTGTTAATTTCATTAACAATGTCGTTTTATTTGAATGGCTAAGATACGACGTCTGTTGTGTATTTTTACATTCTCATCAGAGAAGGTACTAGATTTGTGTAAAATTTGACCCCCTTCTCCCCGTTTTTGTCAAATGTCCACGTTTCGAGACCCCCTGAACTCGAAAAATAGATTTTTACGAATATTTATGCATGTATGTTTTTGTGTATGTATGTATGTATGTATGTATGTATGTATGTACGTATGTATGCATGCATGTATGTATGTATGTATGTATGTATGTATGTATGTACGTATGTATGAATGTTTGTATGTATGCCTGCATGTGTACGTTTTTCTTTCAGCACGATAACTTTTGAAAAAAAATATCTATTCGATTGGCCTTCGGTACCATTTCCAGAATTTTTCAGTACATTTTTTCGAAACTTGGAAATCATAAGTACGGCTTTCTGTGGTAAGTTATGAGTAGAACAATTTATCCTATTAATTTTCTTTTTTAAAACAAATTTGTCAGAGTAATGGCCTTTCCAAAATTCAAAAATATAATCAGAAATGAGAATTTTCAGCCAACCAACGCAAGATATAGAGAAAAGCTAATTAAAAACGTTTCTTTATCGGAGGTCTACGAGATGATCTTCACAACTTTTTTAATGTCCTCAAAAAATCAAAAATTCATATTTTTGCCGCACAAAAAATAATGAAAAACATAAAGTTTTATTTAATGGTCAAAATATGCAAGGTACTGGAAAACAGAAGTAAGCAATATTTTGGCAAACAATAAAGATCTATAAATTTGGTTAAATTTACTTTTTGACAGGACAAGTAGTTTTTGCTTCATTCATGAGAAAAACGTATTGAAAATGAAAAAATGTTTTCGGAAAATTGACACCAGCTCTGGAAAGAACAAAAAGACACAAGTTCCTCACCAAAAGAATATCTTTGAATGTGTTATAATTTTTCCCATTCGCCGAAACATTCCTGTTTCAATTGCAAAAAAGGAAATAAAACATTGAAAAATTACATTTTCGGCAAAAGACCGCAACATATGAAAAATAACGAAGCAACAAAACTACTGTAAGGTTTTGGAAAATTTATGATCGAGTGCGCAGCACGAGACACGAGATGAGAATGTATTCTTTAGAGCTGGAAAAGCTCTACCGAAACATAATTCACAATCATCGAATTAAAGTAATTGACATTCAAATGTCAATCTAATTTCATAAATTACCATAAATCTCATTATGACAACAAATTGTATAAATCTTCTCAAAATTCATAAGTTACCACAAATTCCATGAATTCCCAACCATAAAAACTACCACCAGAGAAGCTCATGTTGAATCAAAGAAAATTTCAACGTGACTTAAGAAGATTAAATATTCTACCTTCTCCAATATTAACGGACTTCAAAGCTTCTAAACTCAAATGGCTAGCGTTTTTACTGAGTATTGCAAAAAGTCATAAAGCAATGATAGGCATGTCCTGTGTTTTCCACTCTCAAAATTAAAAATACATGCCTCGCTGAATTTGTTGAATCACGTTCGTTTACTTTAGCCCTCTCTCATTGGTAACAGTTTGCAGAAGAAGATTAAATGCAGGTAATCCACGTTTTTGTATCTGTATTATTTCAGTAATTCATTAAAAAAGCTGAGCCCAAAGATAATAGATAGAGTTCATAATTTCAGAAATATTAATGTTAGTTACGAGAACCACTTACGATTTTTTTTCATTTTCTGAATATTCTTTGGAATTCTTACGAAAACTATGTGATTATGAAAACACTTAAGATTTTACATAGTTTTATGGAAAAACCCATGTCTTCGAAAAGAGAAGAGATTCTATTCAATAAAGCAGCTCTTTTTGAAATTCTTGACTCTGAAATAGGGTGGTCCAAAAATTTTTTCTTCGAATTTTCATGCGAAACGCCCGGAAATTTGTTCGAATCTACAGAAAAATAAATGCATTTTTTTGTTTTGAAAAAAAGAAGTTAGAGGTGCTGCAAGCCCCGTGAAGTTTAACACGTATTTCCTATAAGAAAAAAGACGTTATTGTAAATGTTATTCAGAAATCTCAATATTAGATGAATCGAGATTGAAATTCACCATTTCTCTTCACAATTGGTCACCGAATAAGAATGAAATATTACTTTTCAAATATCACCTCCAATAAGTCTGTTTTATACGGTCCTTAAAAACCCCCATAAGTGAAAAAAATGGGTTTTTGAGTTTTTGGCGCTAATTATAATTGGTTTGCGGTTTTTTAAACGCAGAATATTCCAAATACATGAAATACTACTTAAAACTGATAATAAGATGTTTATTCAAATTGTTTAAACAATTTATTATTGTTTTTAGAAACTCTCTCTTAGAAAAGGGTTAGAAAGTCAAGGTTTTTTCTGAATTTTTCAACTTATTTCCAACAATTCAGTTGGAGCGAGGTGACAATCAATTAAAGTTAACAAACATAATTGTTCAAACAATTTGTTATTATTCATAACAATATTCTCTTAGAATAATGCTACAAAGTTGCGGTTCTTTCTGAAATTTACAACTTTTTGTCCACTTTTCACTTGGAGTGGGTAATTATTTTATTTATTTAGAAAAAATAGTTGTTCAAACAAATTGTGAATGTTTATAGCCTACCTCTTCTAGATTAATACTTCATAATTGCGATTTTTCCTGAATTTAAAATTTTTTATCACTTTTCATCTAGAGCAAAGTAATAACTAATGTATGTTGAAAAACAAATTATTAGAAAGATTTATTATTATTTCTAATAATATTTTCTTTGCCTAATGATAGTAATTTATGATTTTTTCTGAAATTTAAAACTTTGTGCCCACTTTCTACTTGCAGTCAGTTAATATTTAATTTATTTCAACAAAATTAATTGCTTAAACCGATTAATATTTTTAATACCTATCTCCTCTTAGACTAGTGCTAAAAAGTTGCGGTTTTTTTTCTAAACTATTAGGCTTTTTATCAACTTCTGACTTAGTGAGGTAATGATTAATGCGAGTTAACAAACATGCTTATTTAAACAATTTATTATAGCTCATGACCATTTTCTTTTAGATAAGTGCTAGAAAGTTGTGTTTTTTCTTGAAATGTTTAACTTTGCTCTTTGCAAAGCGCAGAACAATAACTTGGAATTGCCAATATTTCAATGTAACCCCCCCCCCTTCCTCCCCTGGAGGGGAAATTGCAAATTATTTTTTCACGCATTGCAATACATTTCACGTTATAACTAGAAACAAAACTTTTACAAGTCATCTACAGACCTAGTCCTCCCACCTACTCTTAATTATTCCATTCTTTCTTTTTGTCTCTTTTGTATGAGAGCTCTTTTGTTTTAATTATTTTTCCTAACATTGGAAAAAGAACAAAAATAATTTACCTTAAAAAATACAATATTATGTAAAATGTAATTCTCTCTAACGTTTATTTATTATTTGTTCACAGCTAGAAAGATAGACCAAAGTTCAAAATTTCAGAAAAAACACAACTTTCTAGGACTTGTCTAAGAGAAAATGGTGATGAACAATAATAAATTGTTTATATAATCATGTTTGTTATTTTGCCTTAATCATTAACCCACTAAGTGAGATGTTGATGAAAAGCTTAATAGTCTAGAAAAAAACCGCAACTTTTTAGCATTAGTCTAAGAGAAGATAGGTATTAACAATAATAATTTGTTTGAACAATTATTCTCGGTAAAATGAATTAAATATTAACTCACTTCAAGTGAAAAGTGGGCGAAAAGTTTTAAATTTTAGAAAAAACCGCAAGTTTCTATCATTAAGCAAAGAAAATATTATCAGCAATGATAATAAATTGTTTATATAATTTGTTTTTTAACATTAATCAATTATTACTTTACTCTAATTG
The DNA here is from genome assembly GCA_011762715.2 of Neuroterus valhalla. NCBI lineage: Eukaryota > Metazoa > Arthropoda > Insecta > Hymenoptera > Cynipidae > Neuroterus > Neuroterus valhalla. The sequence continues at coordinate 1,760 of WSXT02171540.1, read as the reverse complement.
AGAAGTGATGAAATGTTTAAAATTTCAGGAAAAACCGCAACTATGTAGTATCAATCTAGAAGGAGTAAACTATAAACATTCACGAATTGTTTAAACAATTATTTTTGTTAACTTTAATTGATTGTCACCTCGCTTCAACTGAATTGTTGGAAATAAGTTGAAAAATTCAGAAAAAACCTTGACTTTCTAACGCTTTTCTAAGAGAGAGTTTCTAAAAACAATAATGAATTGTTTAGACAATTTGAATAAACATCTTGTTATCAGTTTTAAGTAGTATTTCATGTATTTGAAATAGTCTGCGGTAGAAAAACCGCGAAAAAATCATAATCCGCGCCAAAAACCTCGAGAAACCCATTTTTTTCACTTATGGGGGTTTTTTAGGACCGTATAAAACAGACTTATTGGAGGTGATATTTGAAAAGTAATATTTCATTCTTATTCGGTGACCAATTGTGAAGAGAAATGGTGAATTTCAAACTCGATTCATCTAATATTGAGATGTCTGAATAAAATTTACAAAAACGTCTTTTTTTCTTATGGGAAATACGTGTTAAACTTCACGGGGCTTGCGGCACCTCTAAATATATATATATTTTTTTTTCAAAACAAAAAAAATGCATTTTTTTGTGGATTCGAATGAATCTCCAGGCGTTTTGCATAAGAATTCGAAAAAAAAAATTTTGAATATATTTTTGGACCACGCTTCTCTAAAACCATAGGGTTTTTGGATAAAAATCATTTGATAATACCAAGAGGTAGTTAAATACAAAATCTTTGCGTATTTTGCAAAAAACCGATAGAAATCAGGAAAAAATCCCAGGCGGCTTAAAATGCCATAATGATGAGAGGTTTATAAATGGCAATGTTGCAAACATTTTATCTATCTATTACACCGAAGTTTGGCATTTACAAAAAAGAATTTCGCATCAGTATTCTAATTCTTTTTGATGCCATTTGGTCTTTTTCCAACATCAATGTTCCCCGAATTCTTCGTCAAAATCCTGAAATCCACGTTTTCATAAAGTTCGAAATTTGTTTAATCCAGGTTCAGCTTATGACGTCTAGTTCCTTTTTATTTATCTTTCCTCAAAGTCATGCCGCGGAAGCTGAGTTGAGCGACAGCTAGATGGAAGAGGGTGGTGGGCGAGGGTTGCTACTTGTCGTGTCCTGGTTCACGCGGAGATTAAAAGCAGTCCTCTATTTCGACGAAGTTTGCAATATAAGTACCAAATCTCCCAGATGTTCCATTTATTTATCTCTGGAATATCCCTCAGTAGAACTAAAATTTAAATTCCATTGTATACCTCATGCGAAAAGCACAGTTTAGGTATTTTAATTTGTACTAGAAGAGTAACACGCGCCAAGGCGCGCGTCTTTTCTTTTATTGTGAACTTCTTCATATCATCGTTTCAATCCAACGTATATTATTTCAATCAATAATAATTTATTTTGAAAGATTTACAGATATAGAATGATTTTTAAAGGTATCTCCAAACAGCGACAGCAGTTTACATAAAAATCTGCCCGCTTCGCGGGTACATTCTCATCGGGCGCTTCGCGCGCAGCTCGCTTCGCTCGCAAGTTTCAGCGCGCCCAGGGCGCGCGTCGGACGGGTCTCGCGCTTCGCGCTCGATAATGTATCAGACTCGCGCTTCGCGCTCGTACATTTCAAACCTCGCGCTACGCGCTCGGGTATTTGTGTCTAGCATTCGAAATGCTTTTGCTATTGTTCATTTCAATAATCATGCAGATTTGAAAGT
>WSXT02171529.1:0-22799 GCA_011762715.2 Neuroterus valhalla | reverse complement strand
GTGACATCCAGCTCGCTTGAGGCAGCCGTCAAAGTCAAGGCTCAAAAAAAGTATCCTCAAAACCTTGTTTTTCAGCATGTTTTACCCCACAGATATTTTTAAAAATTTTACAGAATACCAATTCATGTATCATCCAATGCGGAAGACTTTGAGCTTTCACAAGTGCCTTTCTAGAATACTATGCGATTTTTTGTTAAAGACGTCTAATTCAAGTAATTCTTGATTCTTTCAATTTTTATGATGGTCGGACATAAGGATGCAATCGGTTAATGAACTCGAAAAACTTGTATGGTTCATCCGGTCCATGTCAGTAGAAGACAAAAGTGTCGTCAAAGTAACTGCACTAAAATTCAAGTTTAATCTTGGATTAGTTGCAGATTTTAGTTTCCAGGTGCTCCGTAAAGATGCTAGCTATAGTCCGGGTGCTGGCACTTCTATGTCCGATCGGAGACTTTGCTTACTTTTATGTTTTTTGGTGCGGAAAATCGATTTTTTGAGGTCTCCGGGCCCGAAATCTTTTAATTTTTTTGTTATTTATAATTTAATTGTTTGAATCGATGTATCTTGTTTTCTGCAACATTTATGGAATTTTCGATCGATGGGATTGATTCTTAATTTCATAACGAACATTTTTCATTTTTATCTTCAAAAAAATCTTGATTTGAATAAAAGTCACGGGCAAATAAGTGCAAAAATGTTGTAAATACGCGCTCTTTTCGCAATCATTCGATCATAATTCGGCTTTTACGATTGCTATTGAGACTAATGATAGATTATTTTAAAGAATATATCCATAGCTTCAGTTTTAGCCATTGATCGCCTTTTTTCGTGCCCCAGAAACAACTTTACACCTATCAAAATGTGATATTTTTATTCAAAAATGACAGTGTCAATTGTTCATGTCCCTCTCGTTCAATAAATTCTAGATGATTTCGGGAGAACAGTCATCCCATATTGTTCCTCAACAAAAAAAGAAACTTCTGAGTCCTATAGTAGCGATTCCCAAGATGAGTAGTTGCTGAATAATTGGCGTTTTCGTAGCGCCTGCACGACGCACCCGCACCATGCGCAACTCTGGAATTGGAGCCTCATTCGACTGTCCGCGACAAAAATGGCGATTATTCAGCATCTACACACCTTGAAAATTGCCGCTCGAGCTTTAAAGTTTCGTTTTTTGTAGAGGAATAATGTGGGATGACTGATTTTACGATATTGTTTAGAATTCATTAAACAAGAGGGACATAAACAATTGACACTGTTATTTTTTGGTGAAAATATCACATCTAGAGGGCTGTGAAATTGTTCCTCTTGCACGAAAATAGGTGACAAATGGCCTAAACTGAAGCTATGTATCTATTCTTCAAAAAAAGCTATCATTAGTCTCAACCGCAATCGTACACAAGCCAAATTATGATCGTATGATTGCGAAAAGAGCACGTATTTACAACATTTTTGCAGTTATTTGCCCGCAACTTTTGTTTCAATCAAGACTTTCTCAAAATTAAAAATTAAAAGTCTATGTCATGAAATTCAGAATCAATCCTATTGATCGAGAATTCCGTAAATGTTGCAGACGACAAGATATATCGATTGAAACAATTAAGTTGTCAATATCAAAAGAACCTACGGGTTTTGGACCCAGAGACCTTAAAAAATCGATTTTCCGCACCAAAAAACATAAAAGTAAACATAGTGTCCGACTGGACATAGGAGTGCATACGGCGACCCCTTTCCAGCGCCCGGACTACTATTCGAAGGAAGATTTGATGATATCAATTGTACCAGGGGTAGATACTTCCATAGAGAGAGACGCTACGTCAAAACTCACAAGGATGTCTTGATCTTGAATAAAACCTTTTGTTTATTTTTAATTAGGTCGAGAGAATTCCGGATGTGAGTGACAGAGTTTCCTGTAAAAGGATTTGATTCTGTCCCGACGAAGTGTAGTAGGTTGTAAGTTTGTCAGTTTAAAGCGCTTACCATCAGTCTGACTAGGATGTTGTTTTTGTGGATTTTTGAAAGTCCGTGAGACCTTGAGAAGATAGGATTAGTTGATTGACTTCAGAAATTGTTCCTCTGTGGAGTTTAGAGTACCTCCAATTTTTTTTGGCGTATCTTCTATACTTATTATTCATGTCGTGTTGCCTTTATCTGCAGGAAATACTTTGCCTACTTTGCCAAAATCCTACGCAAGGTCAGACTTCCCTCCTCAAATTCAACTGATGCATAAATCTTATTTCTTGGACAGACTAGTTTACAAGAGATCTGATAACGCATTAGGACATTAGGTCAACAGAAAATCTACTCATACGAACAGATACCTTCATGCCCCTCGCCACCACCACCATTTCAAAAGCAGTCGATCATCAACTCCCTCATTCACAGATTTGTCTCTATAACGGACGGTGAGCGGTGAGCCAACATATGAAAGAACATGAGAGTGAAGTCAGGTCTAAACAGATCACGCAATCAACATTAGCTGAACATCATATTAAAACTGGACATACCATTTTATTTGAAAAAGCAAGCGTCATCGCAAAAACGAACCATATTTCTCTAAGAAGGCATATATAAGCAATCGAAATCTTAAAATATCCTTATCACATCAGTAGGGTAACGGATTTTATACTGATACGCTTTGGCTTTCCGTCCATACTGGCTCCATTGGAAAAAGCCTTCATTGGTCAATTGGGTTCGATCAGTCCCCACAGTATAGCTTTTTACCAATTACAGGCATCATGTCATCAATCAAAACTCGAAACACCTCTTTGTATTAGGTAAGGTATCGGACATATCTGTGTTACGTCCTCTGGGAAGTTCAATAAATTCATGGACAAACGCTTGGTAATGGCTTTCTTTCCGAAATACGCGTTGATCAGGCAATAATTCGCAGATGATGATAAGCAGAATGGAAACCAGTATGATTGGTATAGGTCTTCACATTAATGTAAAGGAAATGGCAATTTTTACCTCCAAAAGAAGGATTAAAAAAGAGTAAAAAGAGATATACTGACCAATAAATGAGGAAGGGAAGAATATATTGAGTATAGAAGCTATACAAAAAGTTTAAATGTAATGAATGGAGCTAAACTCACAGATGATTGTGTGCTCGTACCCACTGTGATGTATAGTAGCAAAACGTGAGGTATCAAATAATAAAGTGGGAGTACTTAGCATGTTCTTCCTGTGGAATATGCGGTGAAACTCTAAAATCAGCAATAAGTTGGTTCTTAATGCCTACATACAATCAAAGGTTTGGTTGCCATAACCAGAAATTCAGTTCTACCAACCGGACTGCTGGGTTGCTTATGGACTGTCCAAACTTAGGGTTTGCTGTGACCAAACTTAGGGTTTGCTGTGATCAAACTCGTTTGGTTGTAGGAAGTTTGGTCGCGGGTACTGCTTTAGTTGGTTTACACCAGAAACTAACTGCTCGGTTATATCAAGATATGTGGCATTATTTTACTCAAACGTGAAGCAACGGCCTCATTCCATCAGAGTCGTCAGTCTAATGGAAGGTGGAAGTTTACCTCAACTGAGTTGGATGAGATCTCACTTGAAGAAGATGTGAGTCCTACTCCAAGACATTTAGACCGTATATATTCATTCTGCTGAGGGTTGAATTCTTGTGACAAACATAGCGTTGAAACATTCATATACTGCACAAACACTAGTAATACATGTGTTGAGAGCCTATACCTAACCTCATAGACATAAAGCATTATTCATTCCTAAATCATCAGAGCTGGGAGAGAACCCATAGATTACAATATTGTAGAAAAATGACTGCTACGGTTAGGGACGAACATCATAACGCGTCGTGTCGTGAGCCGCAACCGAACTGGGAGGTTCATGCAACCGAACTGGGAGGTTCATGCAACCGAACTGTTACGAACAAACAGGTTGAGTCGTCAAAACTATACCAGTTCGGTTGCCACAAACCTTCGTTAGGTTCATGCAACCGAGAAAATGCCAATCGAAATCAGTTGAGTCAGGGCAACCAAACCGTTTCTTTGTGTGTATATGTGACGTGGAAGAGACGCTGATCCAAAAGAGTGGAAGGAATTTTCAGATAAAGTTTGGTCATATTGAGAGAATAAATGAGGTCCTCTTGAAGAGCTATGCTCATCGGACGTGATTAGAATAAGGAGTATACACATCATTGCAAAATATGATTAGATAAAAAATATGCCTTAATTTAGGGATTCCTGTGTGATTCGCGTTGTGGCATGGCTCAGTGAAGCTCTTTACCCGGGATCATTGATCGCAGGATCAGCATAATGGAATGATAAGAAAAATCACAGTGATATTATTTCTTGCAGAATCAATGCACCGTCAACGCCCTCCACGGATAAATGAGGTAACACCGGAAGTGATTAGGAGCTCTTCTCCAGGTCAAATACTGAATGTTAAAGGAAAACTTCATGTAGTGAAGGAAAATAGTTATGAAATAATGCCACTTGATAGAAGAGATCAAGAGCTCTACAGGGACCTTCAGCGGGAAAGACGCGGCCAAGGTCTGAGTTCTTGTAACGAATTTCCTCCTAGTATAAATGTAATACTTCCCCTTGAAAATAATCGTTTCGGATAGACTTCTTTTTATAAAATTGAATTATATTGATTGAGAATAAAAAACCTGGATGGTAAAAATCGGACATTACATTCAATGAAGAAAGCTATACTTTAAAAACAAGAGATTCGAAATGCCAATTAAAAACATTAGAATCATTCGAAATTAGGGAATAGCTACTTGGTTTACATATACGGTACGTATCTTGTCATTCATCGTCTTTTTTGCTTTCAATTTTACCCATTGATCGAGTATGCAACATCCTGCAGCTGGATCCCGACCTTTTTTGTTTTAGATGACATAACATTTGATTATAAAAAAGCATTTTTGTATCGGTTTGAAATATAATTTCCCGCTTAAGAATTAAACCTGCTGAATTGAATATTAATCTTCCATGATAAAGAGGTCATCTTCTTCTGTTGAAAACATATATTTCCGGTCCCAGGATTCGATTTCCATCACGACGAAATTCGCGGACTAGAAATTTTTTATTAGTTCGGGAATTCATAATTCTAAAATAAGGTTTAATAACTTTCGAATAAATGGTATTCATATTTATTGCAGCTGTACTTCATTTACTGGAAATCAAAATTCAGGCTGGTGATATTCTGGTACAGGAAAATGGAGAAGTTGGCATTGTTCAAGAAGGGCATGATTGGTTCACTGACAAGTCGACACTTGGAACGGGTAATTTGAAAACTTAAATACACTGAAAAAAAGATCAGTAAACTCAGCCCAAAAGGGTTCCGTTATTCTGAGCTGAGGATTCGTTTCTCAATATATTTTCAACTTTTAATTGACTCTCTTTATTCTACAAAACTAGATCATGAACAGAAAATTGAACCTAAAAGAGGTAATGAGTTGAAGCGCAATGATATGCCGTATGCAAGTTATATGAAGGGAAGGTGGTTCATCTTGAGTCCTCAGGGATAAAAGGCACTCTCTTGTCTCGCAGGTAATTTAAAAACCTAAATGCATGGAGGACATGTCCTCGACATGTCCAGAGTTGGTTATTTGAGAGGAACTTTGTGGATCGACAAAATGTTCTTTACCTAAGAACCAGGTCCTATATGGAGAATTTTTCTCGTCATTTTGTCCGTGTTCAAACAATCAATCGTAACGTATCTATTTCTAAAGCATTACGAGCAAAATGATGGAAAATGTCAATATTTTCAGTTGATCAGGGATATACAAGGAGTTTTGCTGTTTTTCGTGAAGTATAAGATTCGGATCTTCTCTGCCCACGCGAATTTTAATTAGGAAGTTCTTTAGATAGATTGCTTCCTTGGTAGTTTGAGTTAATTTCATATATTCTGCCTCTGCACTAGATAACGCCACTCTTTGTGATTTCCAGGCTCTCAACTGATCCTGTAAAATTCCCGGCAAATGCAAGAGCTTGTGAAAATAAATTTGTCAAATAAATGGAATTCTTTGTATCGCATATTCTTGAATCATTTCAAACCCTATTACACTTCCCCCTCATCTGTATACAAAATGCCTTTAAAGTTGCCTTTAAAGTTTTCTTGCAACACCCACTTCAAAAATTGATGTTTTCATGTTTCTATTTATGTCTGAAGTACCTTATTTTACCAGACTGTGTGTGAACAATCGCACATGCGCAGTTTGAATATGGCTAACTTGAGGCACTGGTGGAAAACTTCGCATGCTCACCTTCGAGTCAAGGTACATCAAAAACTGTCATTGGCAACTTTGTATTGGGTAACTGAAGACAGTCTGATAGCTTGTGCTCCGCAATCCGTTTCCTGTAAGGTTCTTGAATTTTTGTTTTCCTTCGTTGGTAAATTTGAAATGTTTTATTGAAGATCTCTAGATAATGAGAATTTGTGTATCTCGTCAAGCATTGTATGAGTAGCCAAGAATGCATTACAAAATCTGCTGCCTAAGAAATCAAAAAAGGTCTACAATGCAGCAGACGAGCGACTAATGAAGCGGATCAACTCGAAGCAAACAGTATCACTCTTCGGAAATGTATTGCCTGAGAATTTCAATGAACAGATAGGAGCAATTAGGCCTTTGTCCCTTTGGTCTTAGTATTCAATGTTACAATCAGCATCAGGCACCAGTGATGATGAGAAACTAAAAACCTATGCCAAGCTAAATATCTTTTTAAAGAGACTGTCCACTGTATTTGAGTCTAAAAAATTTGAAATTTTGTCATAAAACGATGTTGGAACATTCCTTCAATAGAGCTCCAGGCTACGATCATTCAGCAACTGAAGGGCAAAATAACCAAAATATTAAACTTGCATACAATTTTTTTAGTTCATGCAGGACTTTTATTACATTAATTGTAGACTGAGAAACTAAGAACTTTATACAATCTTGGGAAAGTTCTTTGAGCTGAGACCTTGATATGGTAATTCCTATCATGCATTCTTGAATTTTTGTAAGGGGAAGAGGGCTGAGAAGGTAATGATAATATTTTCAATTTAAAACTTGAGTTTCTTGTTATGAAACTTGTAGCGTTTCATGCTAAAAATTTATGTCAGAAATAAATGTAAATTCAACTTGTTGCTATTCTAGAAAAATTGGTAAAGTAAAAGCTGATAATAGAATTATTTCGGGATAATTTATATATTATTCTTATTATTTTATTTTGCCAAATTAACAAAATAGAGGAATTTTTCAGTTTCTCGAGATGATTTCGACAAATCGCGTCAAAGGAGCTGATGTGGTCAAAACTAAGGGTCATATACTTGAATCAAGGGTTGCAAGTCTGACATCTTCTCTTAAGTACCATGAGCAAGCCGCACTTCATGCTTCCCTCGAAATACACGGGCTGACAATCAAACCAAATGAAGACCTCACTTCAACTATGCTGACAATCACCAAAGCTTTGGATTCCCCTCTCGTCACAGACGATACAAGAAATTTCTATAAGATCCGTTAGGCTCCTACAGTATAGCAGACAGTTGATACGAGATAATTTGATCAAGCACTGAAATGCGGAAAGAAATATCTCAACCGAAAAAATTGGCTGAAACGGGAATGAGATACAACTTGTTTTCCTACGTCAATCATACCCTTTAACACCCTTTTACGGTGAGATTTATGTTACGGCCCTGAGACTGAAAAGGAGAAAAAAGTAAATACTTTTGGCTAGCTGGTAGGAAGATATTCTTGTCTTGTCAATGCAAGATGTAGTTGATAGTTCTTCTCCTCCCTGATTTTTCTGTAGTGTTTAACACAGTTACCCATAATCTAATTTCAGATAGGCTCTAATCGTCTAACCTCTCTGTTATAGTAGTCAAATGGTTTGAATCGTATCTCAGCAATCATCCTGAAAGAGTGAAGATTAGCAATGATAAGCAGTCTGCCGGTGGTGAGGTCAAGAGTGGTGTCCCTCTGATCTTGGTAGCAACCTTCGACGTTGCAAGTAACACAAACATGCTAAAGATTTTAAGCCTTACCTCTACGCTTCTAGTATTCTCACCCATAACCCTGCTAAAACAATTGCTATTATCATTGGACGTACTACCTCACCATCAGCTGAAACAATTGCAACCCCATCTTCTCTCCTTATTGAAGGACGCCACATCCACATATCTAGAAAAATCTGTTGAGTACTCTAACAGCTAAACAGAAGTAGTACCTTCCTAATTTTTTACATTTTATCGATGAAGGCCCACTAACATAATCCGTACTTCATGAGAGGAATACAGTATGGAAAATTCAACCACACCACATTTGTAAAATGCAAAGGTCGTTTATTCTGTGTGGCGCACGCCTCCAGACCAAACTACCTACGACAATTCGAAATGCTCTTTCACAATACCATTCCAGAAAACTTCTCTTTTGTACTTATTAAAAACTTCGAGTCTGACTCTTGCAATCAAACCACTGGTGACACTATGCTCTGAGTACGCCCTTTGAGCGCTCAAAAAGTGGGTTCTTACAACTGGTGACATTTTTGTGGCTACTACTGGAGAAAGAAGGGCTGTCAAAAAAGAACCAGAAAATTTTCTGGTGACAATATTTTGCTTTAACTGATACAAAATTACGTAATATATTGTTTTTTTCCAAGCTTGAATAACTCACTTCAAGAACTTGTCCTGCTGACAACTATGATACAATATTCAGCTCTTCATTGGTAATCCTAGGAAAATTAGTAATCGATGTCCCCGCCCCCAAGCGTTCCGATGTAATTATGAGTTATCATGAGTTAAAAGACTACTAAGTAACACTAAAAAAATATTTACTAGAACACTCATATGTCAGTTTAGAGGAATCACAAGAGCGAGAATATGGAATATTGAAAATGGATTTATCCTAGGAAAATATTGTGCTTATTAGATGTTTAGCTCAAGGCAGAACATAGGAAATAGTTTGCGAGTGAACGAAGAAGTAATTTTGTCATTTCCTTCCCGGGAAGGAACTTCCACTAAGGTGGATAAGACTAATTATTTGGATGTCTCGAGTAAGTAAGAAGGGAATAGGGAAAATGTACCAGTGGTCGGACAAATAGTGTTATTCTCATATTTGAATCATATTAGGCATTTATTTGTTTATTTTTTCTAGCAAAGGTTCGCATTTTTGGATTCTATTTGTATTGTTGAAGTTATTTTTGCCCTTAATTTTGAAGTTAATGTGGTTTTAATAAGAAATAAAAGGTTTTTCGGGAAAACATGAGAAAACACCAATGGTCGTACAAGATTTTCAGTAGTCGGACAGCATGTATCTAATAGTCGGACAGAATTTCCAAGCTGCAAAATGTTTTATTCAAAAACAATTTTGCTGTTTATAGAACATTTTAAAATACCTGAAGCAACAATAATTATTTCGGAATGCTTTTTACATCAAATCAAATCATTTTTACTGATTATTTTTCAAGTCCTCATTCTCTATTAGGAACTCCATTTCTTAGGTTGGTTTTATTCCATGCGTATGTCTGGATTGTAATAAAATATTTTTGACTGCAAAATCAGTTTCTTGGGAGTTCGTCGTGTTCACGGATAAGAAAATACGTATAAAAAAGTAAAAAGGATTAATAAGGTATTTGGTCTGAGGGGGATTAGGCTTGAATTGATCAATAAATAAGTGAGTGTGTGTGTATGATTATTTATTCCTAACCAAATTTATTGACGTGAAAACTTTGGATAGGATGCGTGTGCGAATTGAAAACTTGTACAAGAAATAGATCGTGAACACTCTCTAAAAAAATAAACTTCGACTAAGAAAACATGTATCTCAGGTTAGAGAGGTTAGAATTTATAGAAACTGTTTATAAGTAATACCGCACTGGTGAACATTATTCCTTTAACTGTTCCAAATAATAAATTTTACTGTGCTTGAATATAATAATCAAAAAGCTCCTTCCGAATACTTTTATAACTAAGTTTGATTAATAAGAAGAACATACCTGATATCCACATATGATATGGACTGTCCGTCTTTTCAAACACTGTTTGGATGACGTTTTCACCAGAGGTCGGACAGCCGTCCGACTTCTAGCGAGTTGAAAAAATTCTGCACCCAAGTTCGAACAGATTGAAAATCTTGGCATTATACGGTATACAAATTTGAATTGCAGAGAATTTCGAAATTTTTAAGTGTTCCACATTTGATAAATGCAACCAATCAAGTTATATCTAAATTCAAATACATGTCACATGATGATACAAGAGCACACTGTTTCCTGACAGAAAACATAGCGCACGACCCCAAAATAGCGATCAATGGTGACCGGCTTTTGAAATATGTTCAATACAGTGGAATGACGGATAGTATACCAGATTTTTTTGTCTTCCGGTATACAAGAAACTATGCGAATTTCAAATATCTATATACTTTTAATGATTATGGTTTCCTGAACTATTTCTACGACGAAATACATAGGATTGTCCGACCACTGGTACGTGTCCGGAGACCGATACACTTACCCTAGTTGTCTCTCAAAAGCAAAAAAGCAATATATAATCCTTGTACAGCGACTCTTAGAGTGAATGGAAAACTGAGTGATTGGTTCGTTCCCATCCGGAGCGTGACGCAAGATCGCGTTAGAATCTCCTACAACTTGTTCAATAAATTTATAAAAGAATGCCTAAGAAAGGCTGTTTGAAACGAGGAATGTTCTTATGTTAGTACAGTGAGAGTGCATAAACTGACTTTTGAAGATTATAAGATTTTTACGGCAAAATCAGTCGATATCTTGCACGCATATACTGGATGAGTATACGCATGAGCAGTATGACTTTAAAGATTGTAGTGCATTAAACAAACATTACCATATTTGATGAGAGGATTAGAAAAATATTATACGTTCTTATCCTAAACAAACAGTGGAAGAACATTGCAATCATTCCGTTTATCTTTTATCTCTATTCACAAATAAAGTGAATATAGATGCACAGATCTACAGACGTATAAATGAAGGTAAAAAGAATAAAAGTCCTAAATGAGTTGTGACTATAAGGGAATCTGCAATGAATGAAGCATCAAGGATAGGAGAAAAAGGAATAAGGTTGGCATGCAGTTCCTGCAGAATATGTGGGGTGAACGCAGAAAGACAGAAATGGTAATAGATGGGTTCTCAGAGAATGCGGTAATGCCAATCACGGTCAATGTATATTTTTACAACGGTCAGTACAGCAATTTTACACGAGCGCGGTGAAATTACCGTACCGACCGTTGTCAAAATACATTGACCGTCATTGGCACCGTTATTACCAATGGTTGTCGTTGCTAATTGAAATTTCACTCCTTAGAGTGTAGGGCGTGTTTTCTGTGGGTTTTGTTTCAGACTTCAGAGACAACCCAGTTGTAGACATTATTTATATCTTCCCGGACCATTTGAAGCAGGTCCCTCATTCTACTTAGTCACCCTAAATGATAGATTTTACTATTATCAGCATGAAAATGGTATTATAAGACTTGCCGCAGGCTAGACATGCTGCAGGCGAGACTTGCCGCAAGTGTGTCATACCGTAGATGAGACCTGCTACATGCGACTCGATATGAACCCGTTCAATACTCCAAAAAATTAACCTTGATATATCAAAAATTGAATCATTCCTGTTCATTACTCAAAACAATATACGTTTCCTTTTTTCTTGAAGAGTCATGTTAGAAGAAAGAGAGTTTTCTTCTTATGAGACCATTCTATTTTTGTCTCGTAGCGCGTCTGTTCCCGATTACAAGAAATGATAAAGTTTTTCGGAGAGAAAGCTGATTTATCTGTTCAGAAACGTCACCGTTTAGTAAGAGATTATTTTGTGTTAGAGTAAGATTTAACAATTTTGATGGATTCTCATATCGTCGTTTCAGAAATAATGTTCAAAGTAGAAAACTCAACTTTTTTCAGAAAAGAATTTATTCTTGTTGAAAAATTGTCTTTTCGGTAGAAGATAAGTCCTCTTTGCCAAGAATGCAACTGATTGCTATAGAAATATTTGGATTTAGTAAAGAACAAAACTGTTCTGTTTAATACCCTTTCCCGTTGATTATACTGAACTTCTCTCTATTTCAGGAATAAATCTTTCGTATTTGAAGATTTATCATTTCTGGCGAAACTTTATCTCTTGAGTTAGTTTTAACTATTTGATTGGAAATTTATGTATTTCTCTGAATATTTGTCGTTTCTGGTATTTCATCTCATCAAGGACGATAAATAAAGTTTTTATATTAAGTAGCAATGGAGAAACGTTTTACGCAACATTTCAGTACCTTGAGTGAATTGCACCTCCCACATCTAGATAAACGCGCTTGTCAATAATGAGATAATGGCCAGTATATATATACAAGCACAAAATGTGCCACGCTCTATTATCCCAAATTCAAGTTATTTTTCCATAATCATCCCGAAAGATGAATATTATCTCTTTTTCTCTGCTTGTTATTTTCACGATATTCCTGAATGATGTTCGCAAGTAGAAAATTTGATATTACGAAATCATTCATACATTGGCATATCGCGCATCAGAGTATCGACTATATTTGAAAATGCAAATCTAACTCGAAAAAACTTAAAACATTTATGCTATCAATATTGATAATATTCTAAGAAAGTTTTTGTTCTGCGCGGCAACAATTTTCCATGTCAAATTTTCTAAACTAAATGGGGCAATATTTTTGAAAAAGGCAATAGCAAGAAATGGGTTTAAAGTTATAATTTCCGGCATATGTCAGCAGAGAGTTGGGTTCATCAGTACACGTGAGCCTAAACTACAATTTTGCGAACATTTTTTCCAACGAAGCTTAAACGATTATCCATTCGAATGAATAGAGGTGTTAAGAGTTCCGATCATGTAAAAAACTACAAATTTTTCCGATGTTTCGTAAAACCTTCAGTTGGAAACTTCAGACCTGACCTGTTACCAGCCCTATCCGACCCCTTAGCTTTTGCATGGCAAGCATCCGTAAATATTTTACTGGCTTTCATTGGTGACAAAAAATTCCGACAGAGAGCGCGTCGGCACATCAACCCTGTTTTAGCATTATCTCATATGGTCAATTGGAAGAACAATTGATAAAATGTTATTTTTCAATATAGGATCATGTTGAAACTAAAACACATTTAGTAATATTTTTAGGGGAAGAAAAACCTCACCAAAAATACAGATAAGACCTATACATATCCATACATTGAATTATCAACGTGACGAATGGGAAAAATTATTCACCTACAAATAGAGTTCGAAATGACTAAAATAAGTAATATAAATAATAATGAAAATAATTATAATCCACAGTTAATATTAATTACTAATGTTTTCCAAAATTATTCTAATAATGATAATATAATATGATATTCTTCCATTATTCTCACTAATA
Organism: Neuroterus valhalla; assembly: GCA_011762715.2. Classification (NCBI taxonomy): domain Eukaryota; kingdom Metazoa; phylum Arthropoda; class Insecta; order Hymenoptera; family Cynipidae; genus Neuroterus; species Neuroterus valhalla. The sequence goes on along the minus strand of WSXT02171529.1, from coordinate 9,439 downwards.
TTCTGTACCTCATATGAACTAGGTTTTGGAATTTACAGATAGAAACATTATATTCACAGGATATAAGTATTTGCAAAATATGTTTATACTGAAACATGTAATGGATACCGAATTATGCATGCAATTGCTTCATGAAACTTTGCCTTAATAATAAATGATATGAGTAATGTTCAGTGAAATATATTATTTATGACATTTAAAATTAGAAACAATGTATCTAGATGTTACAATTATTTTTGAGAATCAGACTTTTTGTCAATAAATGAAAACAGTAAAAATGCTATCCCATTTATAACAATATTCCGAATTGCACAATTTGATTTAATAACACAATTTAAATATAGTACCTTTAATGTCTAGAAATCAGTAAGAAGAAATAAATCTTGCATTTCTCTAACAAAAGCATAGAAAATTGGATTATTTAAAATTTTCAGGAATTATCAATTCTCAAAATAAAATATATGAGGATCAATTTTCAAAATTTGGACAATTCCTATCAAGAAAAAATTGAATATTTCCACATTAGAATGTGAGAAATTGGATTCCTTGAAATACAGAGGAAATAAAATATTACTATATGTAGTCAAGAGCGTTAGAAATTGAATATTGTTTGGATGTTGTGTTTGTGTGGAATTCTTCTCGTTTGTTATATAATACCCCGGATGTAAGAAGGATGTTGGTCGCTCCTTTCTCTCTATTTTCAAGTAATATGTGTTGACCTGCTTTTTGTAGTGTATTATCTAATTGCTTTATCAATTTGTTTGTTTGTGTAATCGTTAGCTATTAGGGTTTGCTATTAGTTGATGGCTGACTGCTTTTGAGATAAGTGGCAGTAGGAGGAGGGATTTGGTATCTACTTGTAGGAGTGCGTTTGATGGTGAACTTCATGTCCTTATATTTTATCAGATCTTTTGTTAACTAGCACTCTCAATGAGCGCAATTTTTTGTTTCGTTCAATTTTCATGATGGCTGTACATGGTGATGTAATTGGGTGATGAAATCGGAAAACTTGTGTAGTTCATAAGGCCAAGTCACCAGATGACGAAATTTTCGTCAAAGTAACTGGGCTCAAAATTCCGGTTTAGACTTGGATTGGTTGAAGATTCAAGTTTCTAGGTGTTCCGTGAAGATGTTAGCTATTACAGTTTGAATCGGAAATCTCTTTGCTGCTCCTGAGGTTTGTTCGTATTATTGGTTATTGAGGGAAAAGTAAGTATTGTTAAGACGGTGTTCTATCGAAGTTTTAAGATCGGAGGAAGAGTTTACGGAAGATTTGATGATGTCAATTGTATTAGGAATAGATAATTTCGCAGGGAGAGATACTACGGCGAAAGTTGAAAGGATGTCTTGGGGTTGTAAGAAACCTGTTGTATCATTTTGATAAAGTCGAGACAATTTTGGACGGAAGCGTTTTTGTTGTCGTATCTTCTCCATTCATTATTCCTGTCGTGTTGCCTTTATCTGCTGATGATACTTTGATGCCTTTGCAAACATCCTGCGCAAGATTCAATTGCCCTCCTCAAACCTAGCTGTCAAAGAAAAAACAGCAATCGAGAAAATTCTTAAAAATGAAGACATCATAGTACTACTCGCAGATAAAGGCAACATGACGGTAACAACAAGTAAAGAGTATTACGACAAACCTTCTTGATGATGAAACATATAAAAAAACAATATTTAGCAAAGCAGGAACCTTTCTTAAGGACTCTGAACCCGACAACGCAGCAGTGTCTAAACTGATACGGAAAATTGCGTGTCTTTGATTAACAAGTTTACGAAAGATCTGATAGCACATTGAGACATGAAGTTTACAGAAAAGCTTCTCATACAAACAGAAAACCTACATGCTTCCTGTCATCAGCACCATCTCAAGAGCAGTCGGTCATCAACTCCCTTATTCACAGAGTTGTCTCTATAACAAAAAAAGATAAATTAAAAAAGGAATTACATAAATTGAAAGGAACTCTTATACAGAACACGAGTTAATAAACCAAACCTCATAAGGAAAAAGAGAAGAAAGACCATCATCCTACGTCCAAGGTATCACAAAACGATAATCTTAAAATACTCTAATAACAGTGATAGGGTTAACTGGTATGGTACTAATTCGATTTAGATCCCGATCATCCCTAGCTCTATTGGAAAAATAACTCATTGATCGATTGGGACGTGATTCGTGTGTTATTCGCTATACGGCATGGCTCTGTAAAGCTCTCCTACCGGGACCATTGCTCAAAGGATCAACCTAATGGAATAATAAGGAGAAATATAATAATATCATTTCTTACAGAATCAACGAGCCGTCGTGGTCCTCCACGAATAAGCGAAGTAACACCGGAAATTATCAGAAGAGCTTCTCCAGGTCAAATACTGAACATCAGAGGAAAACTTCATGTAGTGCTGGAAGACACTTTGGAAGTTCGGATATTTCATAGAGAAGATCACCGGCTCTATAGGGAACTCTTGCGGCAAAGACCCGGCCAAGGTCTGAATTCTTATGACGAATTTCCTTCTAGTATAAATGCAATCCTTTCTAGGTGCCAAATCAAAAATAGTAAAATTCTTCCAAAATAAGAAAATGGCTATTATGGTTTATACATCAAGTAGGTATCTTGTGAAACATTGCCTTTTTTGCTTTTAAATTTCACCCTTTGATTGAGAATGCAACTCTCTGCAGTTGAATTTTCGTATCGGTTTCAAAATTGTTTATCTGAAAAATGATTCTTGAACATAACATTGATCTGCCATGATAGGGAAATCATCTTCTTTTGTTGTTAACAGATGTTTGCTGTTCGAAAATTAATATTTCTTCTGGAGGAAACTTTAGGACGAAAAAATTTTAAATAATTCACGAATAAATAGATCTCAAATAAAGTTTTGTATCTTTGAATGATTGATTACCATATTGATTGCAGGTGTTCGTCATTTGCCGGTAGTCGCACTCCAGGCTCGTGATATTCTAGTCCGTGGTTATCAAAACATTGGAGTTGGTAAAGAAATATGGCATAAGTGGTTCACTGATATGAAGACACTTGGAACGGGTAATTTGAAAACTTGAATACATTGAAAACGAAGATCAGTGGACTCAGCCTGAAGCCCTGACAAATTAGTAGATACGATTTCTTGGTTCTGAGCTGAGAATTCTTTTTTTAATGTATTTTCAACTTTTAATTGACCTTATTTATCTTACACAACTAGGTCATGAAGAGAGAATCGATCCTGAAGACGGTGATGAGTGAAGCGCAATAATTTGCCGTACGCAAGATATGTGAATAGGAGATGGTACATGTTGATTCCTCGGAAATAGAAAGCACTCTCTTTCTAGCAGGTAATTTAAAAACCTAAATAAAATCTCAAACAAATCTTTCATAAAATCGTGCCCAAAATGTCCAGGGTTTGTTATTTGAGAGGCTGTTTTAGGCTCGAAAAAATGATTTGTATCTAAGAGATTTGGGTCCTCATTGGGATTGGATGACTCAATGTGTTCCCTGACGGTTTACATTTTCCCCACACCTCTCTTTTATTTCTTTACACACCCTACCACTACCTCAGTAGTAGGGGGGGGGGCCTACAGATAAAGGTAGTTTCCCAACCACCAAGAACACTAGCTCCAAGTACTTAGATAAACCCCTTCCTCTAGAGGCACCAGCACCACGACTTTCCGTAAATAAACAATGCCTTGCTAGGAAAGTGTTCACCGCATGGATCGCCAAAGCTCTTCCAGAGTGCGAGGCGGGAATCGAACCCATAAGCAGCCGGCGTGGGTCCAAAGCGCATGCCTTAGCTCTCACAACCAACTGACCACCCCTAATTGCAATATATCTATTCTCCGAAGCATCACGACCAAAATAATAGTGAATGTCAATATTCTTAGTTCATCAGTAGTATACAAAAGGTTTTGCTGTTATTCGTGGAGTATCAGAACAGAATCTTTTCCGCCGATACCGATTTCAGTCAACAAGTTCTTTAGAAGGGTCGCTCCTGTGGTAGCTTCAGTCGATGTCGTATATTCTGCCCCAGTGCTGACTAAAGCCATTGCTTGTTATTCCAAGCTTCTCAACTGATTCACGATTCCCTTATTTTGAGAACATATCCTGTACACCGAGCAAGAAGTCCAGTAGGCTTAGCTTAGCAGTGCTGCCCTTGTTACTCGAGCGACCCAAGCAATCAGCTAAAAGTTAGGTTGACTTGGAAGCCAAGCAGCTATTACTCGAAATGGCAAGCAAATGTGACCAGTCACAACCAAGCACTGCTTGGGATGCCAAGCAGTACCTGCTCGACTCCCAAGTCAACCTAGCTTAAAGCTGGTTACTTGGGTCCATCAAGCAAGGGAGGCAGCACTGTTAAGCTAAGCCTACTCAAATTCTTGCTCAGTGTAGGGGAACGTCGATCTTGTGGTCAAAGATCACATTTAGCATCTTCGACGCCTTTCAAGTGTTCTTTCCTTTTGCTGAAAATGATCCAGTTATCGATTGTTCCCGTCTGATATCGAAGAATGCGTTGAGCGGATATCCATTGTTCTAGATTGTAGTCGCCATTAGGGAATAAATTGACTTCTACGCTGAATTTTTTAGCGGTATTTGGATGAGTAAATTAAGCAAGATATATGAGATCCGAGGACCGATGGCACTCTTCTGAAGATGATTTCTCATGATTTCCTGTGAAGGTTGTTCTTCCTTTATCAATCTTTTACTTGGATCCATTGGTGTTGCGACTACTCTCGAGCCTTTCTATCTCGAACGAATTCAGTAGGTCCTTAATGTATCGTTTTTGGCACATGGTAATGTTTCCCTGGCTCCGAGTAGAATCGATGCCGAAATGATATCGAGCTTTCCTAAGATTGGTCATCCCGAACGTAAACTCAAGCTTTTTGTGACTTAAGTCATCCATTTGAGATTTGGTAATGTGATTAAAGTATCTTCTACGTAAATTACGGTAAAAATCATATCAACCCCTTGTTCGTCATGATAAAAACAAGGGTTGGATTAGGCGGGTATCAAATAGGCTTTGCAAAGTTCCAGAGGGATTCAGTATTTCTTAGTTAGCAAACTCTACATATTTTGCTTGCTGGCATTCATATCTTTGGTCTTTTATCAACCAGGACCCAAAATCTGCAAGCCTAACAATATTTGAATAGCCAACAGATATTCTTCTTCTTCCTCGTGCATCGGATTTTCCTTGTCCTGATTTGTTATCAGTTATCAGTTTGGAAGGGATCTATTATTTCAATGATGAGCTATAGCAACGGATGTTGTCAAGAATAATTGGGCGATTCTAGATTCGATTCTAATACACTAGACAGTTTCAGAGAGAATTCCATTTCTTCCCTTAGCGATGTTGTTTTATCGCGGTGCATAAGCGACAGTGAGTCTCCTTCTTATGTCACATTGTTCCGATTAGTTTTGGAATCACTGATCTGTTTGTATGCATTTTCATCTAACTCCTGTCTAAATCTTGATCTCGGCCTCGCTCTTTTTAAATGCTCCGGACCACATACATCCATGTGAATCAGGATCATAATTTTCGATTCCCTTGTGGACATTTTAGGAAGAGGATCTTGTGTCATTTTTTCTAGTAGACAAATACCAAAATGGAAAGGGTGATCTTTTTCAGTCAAATTTCTCTCCATAGCCTGTTTATTATCAAAAATACATTTCAGGCTGCACTTAGGTGACCCAATCGTCCATACCGCATATTCTGCTTCTTGGTTGATGATGCTTCAAATGCTGTTTTTCTACATTTATCGTGTTCTTGAAGATCATATAGATCACGAGCTCGTTTAGAAAATTCCTTCAAGTCCCCTCTGGATTTATGACATTTCCAATTAGATCAAATGTAGTACTTATTCCTGCAGTATCCTGTGCCTTGAAATCCGTTGATGCGTTTTCAACCAAGTTCAAGGTAACATCATCAGACTTTCTCATGATTTTTATTCTCCAGCTTTGCAGCGCATGGGTCTGTCATTGTTTCTAGTTTTTCTGTGATTAATATTTTTCACAGTTCATATTAGCAACCATAGTGTTTTCCCTCCATTTTTAGTTTTACATCTTCTAGAATTGAATTCTTCAACAATTGTGATTGTTTAAGTTCCCGAATCAGAGAGGTCATCCGTGATTATAATCGCACAAAAAAATTATCAAAGGATTTTGGTAGGCGCTGTAGTAAAGAATTAGTGTAGTTTTCTCGATTTATTTCAATTCCCATCTCGCTAAGTTCATTAATGACACCAGAAAACTTATTCATATGGATACACATGCTTCAGCTGCTAGCTATGATGCTCTTTCTTCATCGACAATTCCTGGTCTCTTCTTCTTTCCATTCGCGTAGCGTCAACTGTCATTTCTCATAGGGATTCTTATTCTCGTAAACAAGTGTTTATAATTTATCTGCTGCTGATGGCTTCTGTCGAAGTAGAATTTGGGTTCGATTTGCAGCTGCGGTTTCGCGGTGTTTTGTGTCCTTCACAGGTTCCCTCTTGTTATAAATTTTCCGTCTATCAACCGGCAGGAGTGGGGAGGCCGGCGGTCGCGCGCTCTCCCCCCATGGCTGATGCTCGCTTTTCTTCAGCGTTCAGTTCCTCTTTGGCCCTCCCGCTGACCGGAGGTTTCTTGTTCGAGTTCCGGTGGATGGACGGTGGTTGGCGTGGCTGTTCTCGGTTTGCCCTTGCAGGCAGTCGGGTTCTCGATTTGTCAATCATCATGGTTGCACAGGTTGTATACTCCGATAGTAATCAAGTTGTTTGGTTTTACGAACTCGATCGTCTTCTGGTGTTGTAGGAAGTGACGAGTCGGATGACGTATTACCTCCAGTTGCGTCGGAATCGATGGTTCTGGGAGGACCATTGTGTTCGTAGCTTCCGAAGGTTAAGTCTGTGCTAATTTTCCTGAACCACTCCCAATATTTTTTATACAATTTGATTGCTCAAGCTCCTGCATATTTTTGTAGACGGGTACATTCTTTTTTGAATGATCTTCAACTGGCGTAGCGTCCTCCGTCGTTGACTCATGCCAGTTCTTCGTTATTTCTTCAATAACAAGAAATTCGAGTAAATATTCTCCACAGCAAATTCAAATTTTATGACTTTTGGCATTTAAGCTTTTTCCTGTTTCGGGGAAACTGAACCTTGTTACAAAATAGGTGGACTCCATTTATCATCACGCACTGGTAAGTCTAGATAATCTCTGGACCCACAACTTATTGAGATTCATGAATGAATATATTATTCGAAACCAAAAGGTAATTTATTCAAACTGTCAAATCGAAAAAATAAACTGAATCGTGCGCTTTGACAGAATAGGATAGAAACAAAATCGTCCCTGAAACTTCCGTTCTCTTTTCAATGCAAAAAATAAAGGACATGCGTACGAAGATCGTTAATTTTAATTATTTTAATGATTTCTTTCTTTTCATGCGACTTCTCCTGGATAGAAGTTCCGAATTAAATATTTTTGCATAGCTGAATTGATGGATGTTTACATTTTTCTTGCAGAATCAAGTATTGAACGAAAGGTGGTTGAACTGGAGCATTATCATGTGGAGCTGCAGGAAAGTGTAGGAGATTCTGAGAGTAAATATGTCGGATAAATTTTTTTTTTCTTCATTTTACGGATACTTGACTCTTAATGCACTCCTTTCGAAATTTTTCTTATTGATGTTAGGAAAAGTGTTAAGAATATGGAAATTTCTTATCCTAATTTAGGAACGCAAACGGAAGCTCTCTTATTTCCTTCTCTCTAACTCACCTTAAGTGTTTAAAGGCCAAGAAGTTACAATTTGAATCCAAAAGTAGAACAGAAACAAAAAATTTCTCTCTTCTAAGTCAGAAATGATCCAGGCACCGGAATTATGTGTCAAATGGATGGGAAAGTTATAATAAAAATGTGCTTTTTCAATATAACCAAGAAAAAATTGGAACTCAACTTTTTAAACTCGGAAAGATTACGAATCAAAATCATTGAAAATTGAAGATTTTTATTGAAAGATTTATTGATTGATGGTCCAACAAAGAGGTTTTTATTTAAAAAAAAAAAAACATTTGAAATCAACTAAAAAGGACAAATTTTCAACGAAATGGTTACATTTTCAGAATTTTCTGAAAGAAAACAGTTTTATCTCCAGCCGGAAAAGAATATCTTTCCTTAATCATTGATGAGATTCTTATGATTATTTGACATATTGAAACGAGAAGGCTAAACCAAATAGTTGAAATTTTACTCGAACAGATTCGTCCCAAAACTGAAAAAAAATTGAGTGTTGCCCAGCGAAATAAATTTTAAAACCACCAAAAAGACTATTTCTCTTGAGGGGTTGAATTCCCTATCAAGTAGAATTTTTCAGTTAGGAAAAAAAATTTTTGAAATAAATCATTGCATTTTTAAGCCATGAAGATGAATTCCAAAAAAAACTATCATCTTTCCAACTGAATAGGAAGAATCAATTTTTTACCTTGTAACATTTACTGAGTTCTGAAAATAATGTTTCTAAATACATGATTTATCAAACCAACGGATGAATTTCTAACAAAAATAGAAGAATTGAATTCTCAGTTGAAAAAACCGAATAACTTGAAAATGTTGATTGGTTGTCAGCAAAATATATAAATAATTATCATATAATCAATTACTCTGTTCATCGCAGTAAGTTCAATCAACCTAAAAAGTAATTTTAAATCGATAAAAGAATATTGAACAATGAAAATGGCTTTTTTGAATATATCTATGCCTCTGAGGGTTTCACAACTGCCTGAACCAAAAATGTCAGAAAATGTCGAATTCCCAGGTGAGAAGAGATTTCAATCTTTTGTTATGTGTCTAATAATTTTAATGTCTCAGAAAAATGTTCTTTCACCCTCAAGAAGTGTTTCACATAACTCACGTTTTTTTATTAATGGTCAAAGATGAATGATATTTCGTTTGGAAGAATGAAAGCCTTGAAGGATGTGATTCGAATGTATGTTTGATGTTTCAATGTCAACATTCCTCGCGACAAAATATTTGTTATTCGTCTGCCTAAAAACTTGATTTGGTCTCTCTAGATTGTTCAAAATGAGGTCATAGATTCCATTTCCATTCTGAAGCCCCACTTTGGGAAAAACAAAGTGACGAAATGCAAATGATACAGAAGGACCAATGAGATAGTGACGAGTTTATACTTCGAAACATTTAGATAAATATTTATCAGATGCACTCTTATGAAAATTGTTCATACGTGGCTTTTCTGCAATTTAAGAAAATGAGGAACACAAGTGATGTTTTGTGTTTCATATCAGTAATTTTTACTAATCCTTTTGGTACACTGAGAAAAAAATCTATTATTGGTAAGGCGATCCATCCCGTTGATCTTACACGATCGTTTTTTATCAGAGAACGCCTATGTGGCCATCGTGTCAGAAGAACACAAGGAGTAGTTCCGTCGTCGATCGTGTGATTTCAACACGATA
>WSXT02171518.1:8957-22800 GCA_011762715.2 Neuroterus valhalla | reverse complement strand
CAAAAGTCGAGCGTGAAGCGCGAGTGCTACGATGAGAATGTGTACCTTAAGGCCAACAGAGCTTTGAGAAATGTAATATTTATCTATTCCTAATTACGTTATAAATTAAGAATATGAGGTTCATGGTTAACTGGGATCTAAAAGAAATTGATTTTTTCAGTTCACTTTCAAATCTGCATAATTATTGAAATGAATAATAGCAAGAGCATTTAGAATGCGAAACACAAATACCCGAACGCACAGCGCGAGGTTTGAAATGTACGAGCGCGAAGCGCGAGTCTAATACATTATCGAGTGCGAAGCGCGAGATCCGGCGGACACGCGCCCGAGGCGCAATGAAACCTGCGAGCGGAGCGAGCTGCGCGCAGATTTTTTTTCTATGTAATTATTTCCTAAACTCTTATATCTAGAACTTATAAATTAGGAGCTTCAATCTCAGCATAATTTTTTTCTTATTCTTCAATCAACACATCTTTTATTAGGTCAAATAGTTGTAAAGAATTGTATTTCAAATAGAAAATATACTGCTTTGCACATAATTTCCCTAGTAGAATTCGATTTTATAACTGATTTGGAAAAAATTGAAATAAACGATAATTTGTTCAAAGAAATTGTTTGAACAAAAAACTAATGTTAAATTCAGAATCAGCTATACCTCAAAGTCCTTTAATTTTATAAGTTTTATCTACTTTATGATTCGAAATCTTTTAATTACGCCATATTTTCTTTAGAAAAGTTTGAACAAATAATTTTGGGAAATTCGGCTTCTTCAGTCTTTTTGACATTCAATTACAAACATTCCTGGATGAATTTCGTTTGACTGCAGGGAAATTTTGTTTCAGATTATCGTTCTTGAATAGTTTCTACATGTATCACCAAAGATCTAGACGATTTGAGCATTGAGAAGCTGATAATTATGTCAATTGTTTCTAAAAATGTTATTTGAAAAATGTAAAATTCTTTATTGACCATCGCATTCTTTTCATACGAGGGGGTTGTCTTTCAATAGTCTGTGTATCAATTTTCGTCAAAAAATATTCAACAGTTTGAGCGCAATGAATTATTATCAAAACAAAGTCATAAATGTTTGTTGCGGAAAAAAAATAGTTAAACGAACTATTTTGTCGAAAGTCCAACATTCATACGTTACTGATAGTATAAAGATTCGATTGATAAAATCATTTTATAACATTAGCTTGGGCTGGAAATTGCGGTGCCCACTTGAAGTGGTTTGTCTCAAAGTGAGATACTGAGTAAAAATACACAAGGACATCTTGGGGTTGAATGTGAACCTGTTGTATCGTTCTCATTGACTTTATTGCATGATCGATTTGAGTGAATAAGATTCTTGTTCAATATGAGGGTGCTGATTAGCCATCTTAGCAACCTGAGATGCGTCACTTGTTTTTTGAAAAGAAGCAATAGAAAATATTACTTCTCGAGATCGGTTCAATGGGGTTGCATGTTGCGCGAGCGTTCGCTTCATCCTGATGATAGAGAGGGATAATCCTTTCTTCTTTCGTGTCTCTCTCATAACACGACTTTTCCAAAGTCTTTTCTCTCACTCTTACACATCCACATGGCATAATAAATACGATAGCGCGTCCTTTTGCTTCTCAACTTCGTGCCCTGGTTATTCCCATCGAGCTGCACGTTCGAGCCGCATGAGGCTTAAATTGCTTTTATTTTCCCCTGGCCCTTGGTCGTCTTGGCTATTAAATCAAACCTGGCGAGGGAGACAAGGGCGACTGTGTAAAAAGGTAGCCCATCTAGGTGCAACAAGAACGCTCCCGATGCGAGTCCGCACGATCAGAGCCGCAGGTACAGTCATTAAGGGCTCTTCAAACTCATTAATTATTGCAATTATCTCTATTCTTCTGAAGAATCAATTTTTGTAACGCATGCACAGAATGTTCGATTCTTGAAGCATGCATAGCGTGCGGAAAGTGATCGATTCCGGAACTGTGGTTGAGAGCAGTTATAAAAAGTCTTTATCTAGCTGCTGCGCTTGCGCAAATTGAGCAAGTGTACTTCTTCTAGCTTTTGCGCTTGCGCATTTAAAATCATAATTACTTTCTCTGGACTGCCGCACAATGGTTCAAAATCCCAAAAAGCTAGCCAAAACCTCAAAATTCGAAGTCCCCGGAAAAGGTAAATGTTCACTTATACTTGTGTAGGGAGCATTGGAGCATTATTTTGTAAAATAACTAGTCACTAAATTCAAAACCGTTCTTGTGGTAAACAGTTGAACTTAACTCTTCGCCGAATTCACGCGCTTCAGTGTGTTTCTAGAGTTTCGAGCGTTCGACGAAAAATCTTGTTCTGTGAGTTCGTGCCAGAAATAGACGAGGTGACATGAAGGTTTTCCTGAGGGTACATATATCAACTTTTTGATTCCTTCAAGAAAAGTTGCCCGGGATACCCTCGTAAAAATAAATGCGCTTCTTCTACAACCGCGTAGGAGTGTTCACTAGGGTGCACGGTGGTCCGAAATCCCAAGAAGCTGGCCAAAAATCAGGATATCGATATTTTACTTCGTTCGAGTACTCATTTACAGTTTTTGGGGTCGGTGATTTCAGAAATGAAGTCGAAAATCCAAAATTCAAAATGCCGCACCCGAAATGGCGCACATTTCCCTCAAATTTGTCATGCATCTACTTGAAAATGAGTATCAAGTGGTTTTTGGGGTTGCTGATTTCGGAAAAAGAGTCAAAAATTCAAAATTCAAAATGGCGGACCCCTAATGGCGGACATGTACCTTAGAAAAGTCTTTTTTTAAAAGGATGTCCGCCATTTTGGGTCCGCCATTATGAAATTTGGATTTTTTACTCCATTTTCGTAATCAAAGACCCCTCAAACAACTTAATACTCATTTTCAGGTAAATGCATGGAGAATTGTTAAAAAATGTCCGCCATTTTGGGTCCTTAACTTTGTTTTTCTTATTTTTGACTTCGTTTTTGAAATTCGCGACCCCGAAAACTCCATAATACTTATTCTCAAGCAGATGCATGGAAAATTTGGAAAAATGGCCGCCATTTTGGGTCCGTCATTCCGAATTTTGGATTTTTTACTCCATTTTCGAAATCAATGACCCCAAAAGACCTATATGGGAACTTGAACGGAGTGAAATATAGAGATTTTGATTTTAGGCTAGCTTTTTGGAATTTCGAACCACTGTGTGCCGGAATTATAACTACATTTTATGGTATCGAAGACTGATTTTGAGTGGTAAATAGTATTTTGAGCAACTCGAAGTGTTTAGTTCCTGTAAATGAATGATAAATTACCGAGAATTACCAAAAAACTACCAATTTTTCAAAATATTTCTGGAAACTCTGAACACGCAAAGTTTCCGGTTATTCATAAACTTTCCACAAATTAATGGTTAAGCCGGATAACATGGTCAAAACTACCCCTGCGGCATATTAAAAACTGGTTGCACCATTTTGTTCCTCGTCAAAGACCATGAAAAAAAAAACAATTTTCAGAACCTAAAAGTCATGTTTCGTCCCTACAAGACCGTGTAATGTGATTTTCAGTTTGTTGCTGATATTTTGGTCAATTTCTAAGCTAGAAAATTCTACGTTTTTTCCAAAAAATTAAGCGCGAAATTCAAATTTTTACAGCGTTTAAAAAATTTTAGAAATTTTTTTGATATATTTGAAATTTATTCTTGAATTTGAATTTTTGAAATATATTGATTTGTGGCACCCCACAAATATGTGTGAATTTTTTTGAGATATTTAGGATTGGTGAAAAGAACCCAAAAAAAAAAATCACAACCGCATTTTTAAATATTTGTGACCTCAAACAAGATTTCAGAATCTCGCTAGCTGTATTTTGCTACGTTTACACACCTTTCTCTGTTATATTGTGCGATTCTAAGAAGAAAAACATAGTTGGCACCAGCATTGAACATTTTTTTAGCAGTAAAAAGCGTTAAAAGTCGATGAAAGCTTGAATTTTCCAGAATCTTGACCTTCTATGAATTTCTACATACTCTAAATCATCTTTTCATTATTCTATATTTTATCTAATTTATTTTATGTAATTATCTAATTTCATTTTATGCCGATCTTTTTTTTATTATATTGGGGAAAATGAAGTTACTTTACGTCAAAAAATTTTTTCATCTGTAAAAACGTTAAAAATCGGGTAGGAACCCTTGTTTCGGCTTTCGACTACGGTCAAGTCTCTCACACTTTCCAGAGCGGATTCCTGATGTTTCAAACACTTTTTCATGTCTTGATTCAGAAAATTGTTTTTTTTTTATATAGTTCTTGACGAGGAACAAGATGGTATAATCAATTTTTTATATGGCGCAGGGGCAGTTTTGACCGTGTTATGCGGCTAGACCCTTTGTGATAAATTTATGGAATTTTTGGATTCCTCCCGGAAAGATTTATATGCTTCAATTTCCAAAATTTCGAAATTTTCTCCTAGTTTCTGATACTACGAAATTTCTGGGAATTTATTGTCTGTTGTGAAGTTTACAGTGCTTGTAATCTTGTTTGATTCGCCTCTGGCTCTTACAGGAAACTTTAAAGTCGAGTTCAACTTCCTACTTCCCGCACTCGTAGCAAAATATACAAATTTTCAACGAAATAGAGGGTAGAAGTTTTTGACGAGAATCGAGAACTGTTATTCGAGTACATTTTCTTGGGACTAAAAAGTTAAGATTCACCTGAACATTTGTCCAAGGGAGTGGAAAACGTCAGTAAACTGTGACCCCTACTCGCCGTCACGACCTGGGAACCGTCCATAAGCTGACATAAGGCTCTTTAGGCTCCATAGGCTCTTTTAAATGTCGAATAACGAAATCACTCGTCGATTTAGGACTTAATATCACTCTTTCTCCTATTTCGCTCTTTTAGAGAATTCTTAAAAAACTTTTCTTTGTCCTCATTTTCAAAAAAACCTTCCTTTTCTCTGTATTTCTGCTATTTTTGCTTCGAAATTTATCTTTCTGTTGAAGAATGCACTCATATATTTATCGTTCGAAAGTCATTTCGTTTATTTGAAAATACTACTATTTGGTTCACAATTCAATGATAAGATTGAACATGCAACTAATTTGTTTAAACCTAAATTTTTTGTCAAAATATCCCCTACTTGGTTGAAAGTTTAACTATTTAAAAAACGCGTTTCTATGGAAGAAAATTCTTCACTCTTGCTGCAAATTTGATTGTTGAAAGTTGGTTCTCTCTTAGTCGAATCTATCTGTTTCTGATATGAAATTCAATATTTCCTTGGATTGAATATAAACAATTGAATTTCTCGTCCAAAATATTTTCATCTTTTCTATAGATAGTTGAAAAAACTTTTTTGATAAAATTCCTTTTTGAGTTAAAAAAATTCAACAATTTGAGAGAAAATTGAATTTCTTCTTTAGAAAATCAACTTAATGGTTCCGAATCCAACAAGCATATTGAAATTCAACAAATTTGTTAATATTTAATCTTCTTGTTAACAAATCATATTTTTTGATAAAAATTCGTCTTTTTTGTTAGTGTTCGTTGCGATTTCACCTTCTTCGTTGGACATTTCACTTTTTTGTTGAGAATTTATCTCTTTTAATTAAAAAAATCTTCCTTGTTGAGTATCTTGTATCTTTTCAAAGATTTAACTTTTTTTCTCATTTTTTTGTTAGATTCAGCTAGTTGAAATTCTGCTTTTTTTCATTTTTTGGGAAGGACTTTTTATGTGATCTCAGTATTCCAGCCATTACGAAAAATTATCTTCTTACTTGTAATTTGTCTTTGTTTCCATTATATAGAAGCATTTCTTAGAAAACAGTTTAATATTCAACCCTAAAATATGGATTTTTGACAAAATTTTTATTTTCCAACAAAATGGTTGACTTCTATTTGAATACGATAAATTTCTAAGGAGAAATTAGGTAGTTTAATTCGCAGCTGAAAGAAAATTCATTCAAACCTAAAAAAACGAAATCGGAAATATTGCTTCAATTTTCAACCAAAAACATAGATCTATAACTAATCAAATGTATTCTCAACAATTAGTACAACTTTTAACAAAGCCGTCAAATTTCCCATCAACGAAATTAATGTCTACTAAAAAGACGAATTTACAGCTCACTTTCTAAACTCCTATGCAAACAGATTAATATCCGAGAAGATGATTCAATTTTCAACCTAATAGTCAAATTTTGGACAAGTTATTTACATTTTTCCTTAAGTACCAACCAAAAGTAAAAATTGATTTAGAGAAGTTTAACTCCCAGACAAGCAGTTGAATTTTCCACATAATAGGCAAACTCTATAAAAAACAGTTTAACTTTTGAACCGAAGGTATGGATTCTCTGGAAAAAAGTTCATTATCAACCAAATAGTTGCATCTTAAATTGCAAACAATAGGTTTCAGACTCGAAATTAAATATTTCAATTTGCAGTTGTGAAGATTTGATGCGAACTCTGAAAATAAGGATTCTGAATAAACAGTTTATTCTAAACCAGGGAAATGGATCTTCAACTAATGAAATTAATTTTCAACAAAGTAGTACAATTTTTAACAAAGCCGTTAAATTTTCGATCGAGGAGACTAATTGCTATCAACAATACGAATTTACACCTTACTTGTTGAACTCCTATACAAAAAGATAAATATCTAACGAAACAATTCTATTTTTGACCCCACAGGTCAAATGTTCAACAAATTAATTGAAATTGTACCTCAAGTACCAACTCTTTCAAAGAAAAAAATAAGAAAAGAAGTTTAACTCCCAGGCAAGGAGTTGAATTTCCCATATAATAGGCGAAATTGATTAAAACCCGTTCAATTTTCAACCTGGCATATGAATTGTCTAAAAAAAGTTTATTATTAACCAAATAAATAAATCTCAAATAAGCAACAATAGCTCTCTGACCCGAAATTAAATACTTCATTTTGCAGTTGTGAAACGTTGATGTCAACTGTGGAAGAAAGGAAATTGAATAAACAAATTTCATTCTCAACCAGGGAAACGGATCTAAAAATAATAATCTTTATCTTTAACGAAGTAGTTCAACATTCAACAAAACCTTCAAAAGTTTTGATCAAGAAGATTAATTTTCACCAGGAATCGGAATTTAAACAAAAAACATTAATTGTCGAACAAGGCAATCAATTTTATATCAAGAATGGAATAGTTCAAGTTTCAATTCGAAAATTAGTTTTTAACTCAAAAAAACTATGCTGCTTTTGTATGCCTACGTTAACTTTAGATTGAGGTTTTTCCCCTTCCTTAATCAGAATTTCAATTGTAGCTGCCTCATTGTTAACTCGAGAATTGTAAAGAGCCCCTTCAAACATGATTATGGTCTTCACTTTTCGAGACAGGAAAATTTCATGGGACTTTCTGTTTCACTTACCCACGCCAAGCTTCTTCTTTGAAATCTTCAATTCTGTTTGTTCACGCAGTCTCTTGACAGTAGCACTTTTGAACGTCAGCGCAATTTTTCCCGCGGAACAACTTACTGGATTCGTTCGGAGAAACGAGCAAGAATCGCGGAAAACGGATTTACGAAGGTCTGCCCCTTTTTAAGTTCGTCTGACATAGTGTGGACGCCTTACCATTGGATTTCTACCTTGATGGATTTTATGGGTCCACATCAAGTCACATGCGGCAAGTCTCCCTTGCGGCATCTCTCCCGCGTAGATTGCCGATTTCGTAACTACCCCCACGAATCGGATTGTCTACCTGCGGCATCTCTCTTCCACCAAAGTGTCAAAAGCGTGGCATCTCTCCCCCAAGGAAAATTCGGAGTGTCAAAATACTGTTCATGGAGATAATGTAGTTTAAATACCTTCCCTCTCTCCCAAGCCTTGTAGAGGGTGGAAAGGCACCTCCGTGATTGGTCGAGAAAATAATGTATGTCACATGCCTTCCCTTTTTTCAAGTCCTACGGTGGGCACCCCCGTGACTGGTCATAGAAACAACTGCGGGTCAAATAGTTAGAAATGGTAAATCGAGTGAGGGAGAGATGCTGCACTTTTGCAACTTAAGAGGAGGAGATATGCGGCAGGTGGACAATCCGGTTCGAGAGACTTGCTACAAAATTCGCAATTTACTTGGAGAGATGCCACAAGGACGATATTTCGCAAGGGAGGTGTGCCGGAGGAGAGACATGCCGCAA
Source organism: Neuroterus valhalla (assembly GCA_011762715.2). NCBI lineage: Eukaryota > Metazoa > Arthropoda > Insecta > Hymenoptera > Cynipidae > Neuroterus > Neuroterus valhalla. Next base: position 14,664 of record WSXT02171518.1, on the reverse strand, counting down.
GGGAAGCGAATGATTCTTGTTAGAGAATGATCTCCTGATTCATTAAATGTTCATTGTTCATCAATCATTACATTATCGTGCAATATTTTGGTAGAAGGAAGGGAAACATATAAAATGTTATTGATGTTGGGCGACTAGAACCGAGTGCGTAGCGCAAGACACAGCATATCGGGTGCGAACCTTAAGACTTATTTGGCAAAAGGCAGATTATTTTTCATTCACCATAAGATCATATTTGGTGGAACATCTTGAGGATTTTAATGATCGGAGTGGAGCAATTGAAGAGCGGAATGACAAGCCGTGAATTTCGTGAAAGTTTGTACGTATTAATGGAGAAGAGAAGAGTTTAGAGTAAAGGTCTCTCATTGAACCTAACCTTACTAATCCCGTCGCGTCGCCCTGTAATCTCCTTAAAGTGTCGAGACGAAGACAATGCCTCCTGTCCTTCGACTTGCCCTCGTAAATCGAATCCCACATGGGGCTCCATCCTCAATACGTTCACAAGTCTTGATCCGCCACTTGGCGCAGTCCAAAGTAGCTATAAAACTCTCTGAATGGAAGAGAAGGAGACCTTTCCACTTACGAATCGATACCCCTATAATTTACCGATAGAAACTTCCAATTTGAAGGCGCTCGGATTTATTTGCTTCCAGTTTTGACCTCTTCTCTGAAATTTGAGTCAGGAATTTAGAAAAAATTGATTCCAATCGACAACATCGTCCCGGAATTTCCGCAATTGAAAATTATTTCTCAGAAGAAAAAATACAGCATACGAAAGTTGTCTTGTAAACCACCTACAAAAAAACTATTAGAACTTCACCTTTTTCTATGAAACAACCTCATATTTGACAAATGGTGCTACCGGTGAAGACGCACTTCTGAAAATGCAGTAAAATACTTCTCTAACCATCCTTATAGCAATGGAATGATTTCAGCCTTATCTGAAGGACATCATTTTGCATCGGCTCCTTTTGGAATCCCGAAAGAATCATTAATTTATAATCTACAATATACACCCTCTTGCCCGACAAAGGAAATTACATACGACGTAGGACGGTCAGCATCTTACGCAAATCCCAACTTCCCATCTGAAACTCAACAAGACAGGAGAAAACTGAGATGAGAGAACGTAATCAGAATTTAGACATTTTTGCACGGTCCGCAGATAAAGGTTACATAACAGTTACCATTAATAGAGAAGACTACGACAAAGCAACCATGGACCTTCTAACTGAGGATACATATAAAAACCTTAAAGAAGACCCCACAAAAACGATAGACAGCAGAACAAAAACCTTCCTTAGAGGGTCTCAACTTGACAGCGTGATGGTCTCTAAATTGATAATCGCTAATCTTATATCTCCAAGACATAAGGAGCCCCAGAAAAAAAACAACAGATGAAAGCTCTTATTCCTGATACAATCGATAAAGTTGAATCTTCAATAAACTTCCCCTCTAATCTCATAACTTCGATAGAAAATTGCCCAAATAATTCTTGGTTCTCTTTCAACATCCTTTTCTATGAACAAGCTTTAGGAGCAGCAATGAGAAATCAAATCTCGCCTGCTATTGCCAACATCTTTATGGAAAATCTATAAACTGGAATCTGCGACCAATCCAAGCTTGTACAGAAAATTTCGGTACCGCACAGTGGTTTAAAATCCCAAAAAGCTGGCCAAAAATCAGGATCTTCATATTTCACTTCGTTCGAGTACCCGCATGAGGTTGTTGGGGTCGCTGGTTTCGAAAATGAAGTCAAAAACCAAAGTACAGAATGGCGGACCTGAAATGGCGGACATTTCCCAAAAAAACAACTTTTCTTGAAATGAGTCTGCTCGGGCAGCAAGTGAAAACGATTTCGAAAAGTAGGCACTTTTCCGCTATAGGAACAACAATTCTTGACACAGGAACTCGTAGGGAAAAAAAAGTCTCCACCTGAACTTGTAAATCGGGTACGAAAGAAGATATATTTTTCCCCTGTAATACATCGCACACATCGTAAACATGTTCGCGAATTATACATATTCCATTATTTATTCCTGATTCACATACCTTCGCGAGCATTTTCCATGTCGCACACACTTTTTTCACCAAAAACTCACTGAATGTTAATAAATTTTGGAAAACTCTCCTCATTTCGAATCCGACATTTTGAATTTTTTATTTTTACTTCATTTTTGAAATCGGCGACCCGAAAAACATCCTAATATTCATTTTCAAGTATATTTATGGCAAATTTTGAGAAAGTCTCCGCAATTCTGGTTCCGCCATTTTTAACTTTGGATTTTTGACTTCGTTTTCGAAATCAGTGACCCCAAAAATCCCTAGATGAGTACTCGAACGAAGTGAAAGATCGAGATCCGGATTTTTGGCCAGCTTCTTGGGAGTTTGAACCACTGTGTACCAGTACATTGACGACACTTTGGTCATCTGAAGACATAGAATAGATGGACTTGATAAGTTTCCGATTTCATCAATCGAGTAGGACATGAAATTCACAAAAAACTCATTCATACAAGCCGTTACCTAAATGCTTTCTCTCAACATCACTAATCTCAAGAGGGATCTATTGTCCACTGCCTTTTTTAGAGGTCTGTCTGCATAATAGACCATTCAACTGGATTCGAACTGAAACGACCTGATTCTTTCAGTGCATATTTCTTTTCCTTTCCGACCGACTTGTGTTCGAACTTCTCTTCGAATTCCGAAGAAATTATTTTGTATGTACTCGAAAAAGCATCAAATCCTGTGAGGACGATTTTTGCCAATGAAGTACACTGCTGTCGGAAATCTCTGACCTTACGCGCCGGCTAAACCTGCTGCTACGCATGATGGACGCTTGTTTACTGTGTAGTGCATATCCATGACAGGAGCGGGGAAATTATCACTACACCCGAGCGTCAACGTTTTACTTTGATGGAATAACAAAAATGTTGAAAGAAATCAGTGGAGTTCACCCACACAATTCCTGTTATTCAAGAAAAATCCTGTACTCCCAGAAAATAGTAGGTAAAATCAAAAGTATTTCCATACTTCACATAATTTAAATTATCATTATTCTTTCATTCGGTTTGGAATTCGACTGTGTTGTTGAAAAAATTGTTTATCTAAAATTCCACTATTCTATTATAACATTGAAGCATCCGGTTAGAAATGGATTTCTTTGTTGGTGTGTGTGTTTTGGTTGAATTAATGTTCTATTGCAGACATATTTTTTATGTATTATAATAATTTTTCAGTTACTCGGACGCATTACATTCTGTGAGGATGATTTTTGAAAATTATGCAAACTGTTGTCAAAAATCTCTGCGCTCACGTGCCGGCTAAACGTGCTACTCCTGAACTCGAGCGTCGTTGTTCTGATCCTTCACAGCGCGTCAATAGAAATATTTTTCGGAAATGTATCAATGAAACTTGCTACTCGGAAGAGTTTAAAACTGAATTCGAATCAGTAAACGCGTTAAACGCGTTAAACGCGAGTTTACTGCCAATAATGGATAGTTTCGTCAACTGAGCGACACGTGAGTCCAGAGGGAACTCCGACCCTTCGTTTTACTACCAAGGGTAGAAAAGTAACTGTGAAAAATTACAGGAACTTATTAAACGAAAAACTTGGGTGTTCGGACATTTTGATATATCGGTCGAGAGTTCCGGCACACCGGCTTCGCCTTTTAATATTATCGTCGAGCCGTAAACCACTTTACCATTCGCGAAACCTTCTAAAAGTTAAACCAATAACCAATCGTCCTGTGGAACTTCCACGATTTGTTACTAGACTGAAATTCAAGTCTCTAATTGATGTGAGAGAATGCTCAAAGTGCTAAAAGTAGTTCGTTCCAGGAAGAAATTTAATATAACTTCATATTCAAATGTTCTAATATGTTAAAACAAGAGATCTCAGCAAGCATGAGGATTCAAAGTCTTTCATTAAATTTGATTGAAATTTTCTTTATTATTAGCAAATTTTTAAACAGAAGCTTTCATACACGTTTGTGAACTGTCGAAGCGGTGATGCTCTGGTGTGTAAGTGTAAGAAGGAGCACGTTCAGCCGTGGCTCGTGATATTTTGATAGAGTGGAAGTGCAGCGCGACACTGCGACACCGCGATCGTGAGAAGTACCAACCCTGAGCGGTATTTTGCGAACCGCTGGTCCCTCGCGGTTCATAATAGAAAATAACATTCATTCTATCACCATAGAAAAGATATATCATTTTTGGATATTTATTCATTACTGGAGTAGGAGAGAGAGGATGTGTAAAGTGAGAAAAGAGATAAGCAACAAGAAAATTGTCGTAGCTCTCGAGATTTTTGCAGAGTATGAGGACAGTGCGACATTGATTCACCGCAGTCGTAATCGCACTAACCTCGAACGGTATTTCGTAAACCGTTGGTCCCTTGCAGTTTTTATTGAAAAGCAGCATACCTTAAAACACAAATTTTCGTTGAGAATTGAAAACAAGAGTTACCATACTCATGGATTATATAAGAAAATTTAAGAAGTTGAATAAAATTGATTCTCACTTGAAAAAAGGGAATTCTGAAAAATTATTTCAGTTGTGACATTGTGTATTAAATTTCTTATAACCATTGTGAATTTTCTTTGGCACAAGGGATTTTTGACACGAATGGGAGAATTTTGGGAAATAATTTGAATTCTGATTCTCAGGAAGAGGGTGTATAAAACCAATCCCTGTGACAAGTCAGAATTCGTTATGTTTGAAAGTTTTCTGTTCCAATACAGAATTTAGGTAAATTGAAAAATTTTCTTCCTATTTCGAATCAAAACTCTTCCTATTACAGACAAAAATTTGTCGAAAGTTGGGACTTTTCTCTCCGAAATTTATCTCTTGATTTATTATGAATGTTATTTATATATTTATATTTATATATTTCTGTGGTTTATGAGGAGTATATATATAAGAATGATGTAGGTTTTGTAACAGTTGATTTCTGTAAGAAACTTCCGTTAATAATTCCGTAATTTTAACTTCCGTTAAAAACTGTTATTTTTACTGTAATACGAGGGCATTTATAATAAAATTAGGAAGGAATATTCTTTCAAATTCAAAATAATGATCCTTTCTCGTCTCGAGTAAGAAATCTTTTGAATTTCACGGTACATTTGGAAATTCACAGAAATCTTGGAAAGTCTTCTGGGATCATTCAAATCTTTCTCAATATCCTAAATTATGCAAAATCAATCAGAGATTTTCATTCGAGTACTTTTTTATCAATTGTAACAGATTTTGTTTACTTTACACAAATCGAAAAAGTAAACTGCACCAACCCAATAAACTAATCGAATCTTTGAAAATATTTTTACGTCATTTAGAATTGATGCGAAATTCTTGAATTAAGGAATTGAACACATATCCGTGTGAAAGAAAGGACCGATTTCGAAACCACTTGGATCCAAACCCCGAACTTCCGCCCGCCCGACAAGTGCTTCATCAGCTGAGCTACATACGAGGCTAAAAGTTTGATGGCGGTCCTTTTTTACACAGAAATATGTAATAAATCTCGCAAATTGATCCAGGAAAATAAGAAGTTAACCTTGAGAAAACTGGAAAATGACCAGGAATGTAAAATAGTCTTTTGAGCAGACGCTCGCTTGACCATTATAGTAAACAGGCGCCGCGAAAATTGTCGTAGCTCTCAAGGTTTCAGTAGAGTTCACGGAGAGCGCGAACGTGAGTCGCGCCATCC
>WSXT02171507.1:0-22800 GCA_011762715.2 Neuroterus valhalla | reverse complement strand
GTTTAGAAAAAAACCGCAACTTTTTAGCACTAGTCTAAGAGAAGGTAGGTATTAACAACATTAATTTGTTTAAACAATTACTCTTGTTAAATTAAATAAAATATTAACTTACTTCAAGTGAAAAATTTTAGAAATAAACTGCAACTATGTAGTATTAATCTAGAAAAAGATAGCTATAAACATTCAAAATTTGTTTAAACAATTTTTTTGTTAAATTAAAATAAATATCACCCACTTCAAGTGAAAAGTGGACAAACAGTTGTAAATTTTTGAAAAAACCGCAATTTCGTAGCATTATACTAAGAGAATATTGTTATGAATAATGACAAATGGTTTAAACAATCTTTTTTGTTAACTTCAATTAATTGTTAACTCGCTCTAACTGAAACGTTGGAAATGAGTTGAAATATTCAGAAAAAACCTTAACTTTTCAACCCTTTTCTAAGAGAAAGTTGCTAAAAACAATAATAAATTGTTTACACAATTTGGATAAACATCTTATTATCAGTATAAAGTAGTATTTCATTTATTTGAAACATTCTGCCTTGAAAAAACCGCAAAAAAATCATAATTAGAGACAAAAAGTCGAAAAACTCATTTTTTCACTTATAGGGGTTTTTTGGCACCCTATGAAAGACTTATGGGGGTGATATTTGAAAAGTAATTCGTGATTTATGGTAATTTTACAAGGAAATATGGTAACTTACCATAAATTACCTTAAATTAAATTCAAAAAATTCCCATAAATTTCCGGAAATTAATAAGTCTCCATCAACTCTATGGTCCTATGTTTATATTATTAGTAAAGTTTCAAGGATACCTAGTATCATGTTCTTTGAAGGGAATGAAATTAAGAACCCCCAGGATACAGTCAACTGCGTTGCTACCCTGTACTCTAATAATTATAAACTATCCTCCACTATACCAGACGGAATACATAATATTTCTATTGAAATATTCATTAATAATTTAAATTAAATAAAATTTTAAGTATAACACATAAATTTTCTGACAAGCATTATTTATTGAGAATAAAAAATATTAATCATTTTGGAGTATCTCAGATTTTTTGCAGATCGAACATTAGAATTTTCCACTTGTACGTTGAATCTGCAACGAAGTATAAAAATAAATACATATATTCGTATTAACTTAGTATATTAGTATATCAACAAAGTAGTTCAACCTTTTACCACTAAAAACCAACTAGATAGTTTAATTCTCATAAATATTTTTTGATTTCCGACCAAATTAGTTTCTAACGAAGTAGATAAGCTTTAAACCAAGTAGCTGAATTTTTTGAAAATTCAATCTAAACAAGATTCTTATTAGGAATAGAAAACAATTTAAATCAACCAAAAAAGACCAATTTTGAACAAAATAGTCGACTCCTCAGTCCAAGCAGAATATTCGCCAATTAGGAAAAATCAATTTTGAAATAGAAGTATCAATTTTAACCTCAAAAACAGAATATTCACATTTCAAGTTGGAAAATCAACGATCGATAAAAAAAAAATTCCAAAAGAATATATAGATCAATTCCCAATCAAAGAGAAGAATTTCCATCTCGAATGACGAACAGAAATAAATTGAATTTTCAATAGAAGAGTGAAAAATTCACCCTTATAGATAAAATTCGAATTGACAAAAAAAATTTTTTGAACGATGTAGATAAGCTTTCAATCAAGTGTCTAAAACTTGGGAAAAGTAAATTTTATACCAAATAGCCTAATATTTATAGGAATGGATCGATTCTCAACTCATTACTTGAATTTTTAACGAAAAAGATGAATGAAGAACAAAAAAGGTAATTTTCAACTGAATACACTCTTACTTATCTGAACGTCCAATGGTTGTTCAATACAATGGTTACAGGTCATTCTCCTTCACACCTACCTCGGGAGTTCCTCAAGGATCTAACCTTGGCCCTTCACTTTTTAGTACAGTAATGAATGATGCTTATACTGTGATCAGAAATTTTTTCTTATTTCACGCAGATGATGCTAAATTACATAAGCCAGTAGACTACTAACGGGATTGTGCTGAATTATAATTGCACATTGATAATTTCGTTGGTTGGTGCTCGAGCACCTAGATATAAACCCACAAAAATGTAAGGTTATGTCGGTTTCAAGAAAAATTGATTTCATGGAGTTCGAGCACAAAATGAATAATCTCGTGATATTTTCTGCACTTTTCCACTCCTTCGAATGTCGGGAATGTCGGAAAGGGATTTAAGTTGCAGGGTACAATGTCTTTCGATCTTCTTTGGGATCGGGAAATAAAGATATGTGGAAACCCGAATCCTGTAGTTGGTTCTCGGACTATTGGATTTAATACAAATAAAAATGAAATGAAGTAATTGTAATAATTTGAATGTGAAACTAAAATGTTGGTAATTTTGGATTTTAATTAGTTACTCAACCAAGCATTGGTTTAATTTTGTTTTTTGTCTGATTTTAGAATCGCAAAATATGGAGAAAACACGTGTACCTTCTATATTATTTTTACTACAGCTCTGGATTCAGTACCGGAAAATACAAAAAATTGTCTCTTTCAGTCTGTTGGGCCCAAAATTTTGTGTCGATGAATCTGAATCTGGGGTCATCGTTCCGCAATTAGCCTTTATTTTCACAAAATGATAAAAAGTACGCATTTTCCCACTAAATATTTTGCTTGAAATTTACAAACTGTAACTGTAGTTGAAACACATCTTAACTATTTAAGAATTCTTTATCAAACTAATATCAGGATTCAAAAAAGTCAACGGCGTTCTTTTTATTCAAATTATTTCACATCATAAATAATATGTAGAACTGATGAACCGAAGATGAAAATGAGAGAACCTTAGTAAATCAGTTAATTAGTTAGTTATTAGTTCTCAATCCGTAATTTCATTTCGTTCTACAATTTTGAAAATTGGAAACTGATTTCGGAGGATTTCATGGATTATTAATTGAACATTATTTTTCAATAACAATCAATTTTTCCATTTTGACTAATAAAATTGATTAACCTTCTTAATCCAATACATCTGGAAATTTTGAATTTCTACGTTTTGAATTCTAAATCATTAGAAATCTTATAATTCTGAAGACAATATAAAAATGTTCGAATTAGACATTTTTAAAATGATTTTGATTTGATTTCCGTAAGAATAGATAAGTTCCAATTACTTTCAATATAAAATTTGCTCATTTCAAGCTTTTCGAGATAAAAATTAATTTCGCTTTGAAATTGAAATATTTTGGAAATACAAATCTCAATTTATTAGTTAGATATTTCCCAATAAAGATTTGTTTGAAATGCTATAACACAAAAGTCTGTCCAGAAGTAGTCATCTTCGGAAGATATCTATTGCAACCTATTCAATTAAAAATTGAAAGAATTTGCATGCTCTTTGTCCTTTTTTTAAACTTCGAAGTGAAAATTTTAGGATTCCAAACAGTTGATAAAATTTGAATTGTGATAATTTCAAGGGGTTTCACTTGAAAATATTCCATTTTAAATACTTTCAATGTTTCTTTATTTTATCTTTTCCATTTTCAATCGTCCTATTATAATAATCCTATTTTTCAAATTGTGAACGGCCTTTAATCAACAATAGTATCTATTCAAATTTTTATAATTCAATATGGTAATTTTTTTCAAATTCCAATTTGAAATTATTCAGTATCACAAATTTCTAATTAAAAATTATCCGAAACTCCATAATTTCGTGGTCATTCCAAATTTCCGGATTTTGGCAATTTTAGAGTCCAAAAACTCGAAATAATTCGATTCTTTTCCATTTGAACATGTATTTTTGTCAATATTGTAATTTCAAAGTTATACTATTTTCAAAATTGTTCGATTCTAAGCCCTTTCAATTCCGAAATCAGAGATACCCTTGGGAATTATTTGATTCTTAAATTTTCCATATAAAACTTGTTCAACATCAAATACTCCTGATTTGAAATTATTCAACTGAAAGTACTCAGATTATATAAACTTCTTAGCAAATAAGCGAAAAAAAATTTTATTCAAAATATATATGTTGATGGCATTTGAGCCCTGCAAAAACTTGTGAAAATTTACTACTAAAAAGTTAATTTCCATCAATATTAAAGAAGAAAAATTAAATTCAGGAATGAAAAGGCATAGGCCACACGAATTTTGATAGAGACAGGTTCAAATTGCGCGCGAATAGCCACTGCTGGCTCCATCTTTGACCCGTAAGTGCGCACCTTTTCTATCGCAACTTCGCAAGTATCGAATCTAACTCGGCATCATGGCGGATGAACGTCTCCAAGCGTGACATACTTGCATTGAGTATTAAATACAAAGAAAGGTTTCTTGTATTTTAATAGTGCCTGTGCTTGAATTATTTCATTTTGTAAAATCACCTCTGATACGGAAGAAATCTACGACTCTCAGTTGGACGAATTTGTTGAAAGAGTACCAAAAATTTTATATGCTGTCTGTAAACATTCAAAATGGATAACATTCAACCGTAGCAGAGGAAAATCTGAAACTAAATGCATGCCTCTTCCTCAAAGCAAAACAGAGCTTCAGTATTTAGATTTATCGTGCTATATTGGACTTTTTTTGTGAATGAGAAAAACGAGAACGGCATTTATTTGTTGAAAGCCGTCGTTAATTGGTAATTGAAGGGGATCTTTATTAGGGGCCTCATGAAGTTTCCTCTGATGGTCTCCAACAATTTCGCGTAATAAAACTAACATGGCCTATTACTATTTGCCTGATGCGGATTTTACAATAATTATACCCTTGCCAGAGATTTTTCTTGAATATTTCAACCCTTTCTAAAAAAAAAAATGGAAAAACCGAGTAAAAATGCACCTAGTTCAACATTACTCCTGAACTATAGAGAAAAGTTATTAAATATGAAACGTTGCAATTTGTTTCACTTAATGCTATTTCAGTGAATCTTATCGACTTCTTCCATTCTCTTTCCAAAGGTTGTTGGAATACACAAGATGAACAGCTGCTAAAGGTGAATTTGATAGATTCCAGGAAGTGAAACAATTTTGAACTATAAATCGCAATTGCTCTTTGCATTGATTTTCAGACAAGAGAGATTTTCAGTTTTCAAAAATAGTGACACGTCAGTTTCAGAAAGGTAAAATTAACTTCGACGATCTTATGAAAAGGTTCTTTACATTGTTACTACTAGAAATAAAGTTGAAGAAAGGGATGTTACGTTCGTCAAACAAAATGCTATTTTAGTTTATTTTTATCCATCTATTTCTCAAATTGGTTATAACAGAGGTAATAGAAGGAGATCTATCCTGGGAGGAATTGAGAAGAAAACAGATGATAGGTCGGTGTGCATGGAAAGAAAGAAGAAATGAAAAGGTAATAATAGGCAGAGACATAATATAAGTAAACGTAGGACTGAGGATCTGAGACAGAGAAAGAGAGGAATTGAAAAGGTGGGAAGTAACGCGAGGAAAGAAAGATTATAAGGAACAGCATAGTAGAACTGAAGGAAATGCGGCGGGATCCACGGAAGGAAAAAACGGATAAAAACAGGGACGAGAGGAGCAGTAGGAGGAGCTAGAGCATTTTTTCAGGAATTGAAGAAAAAAAAAGGATTTTTAGGGGGAAGTGGAAAAATGGGACACAATAATGATGAGTGAAACTTGGGTGGGTATGGAAGATTGGGAAAGCTTAGATAGAATTTTTCCAGAAGGATACGTATAAAAGATGCAAGAAGGGGACGAGCAAAAGGGTAGGGGATGTGCGGCATAGTATAAGGAGTGACAAAGGGTCTGTTGGCAGAACATAGGTCAGAGAAGAATAGCGCTCAGAGGATAATAACAACGAAAGGACGCAGTAACGATAGGAAAAATCAAAGTGGGAAGAATAAGGGTAGTGGTAAAATGCGTGTACAGGAAAATGGGGGAAGGAGGAGGATGGAGAGGTACAAAGGGGTTGATGGAGGAAAAAGGAGAGAAGTTGGTTTTATGAGGGGTGACTTGAATGCTTGGATAGGAGATCAGAGAGGAGAGTTATGGGATGAAGAAGGTCTCATGAGGAAATCGAAACACAGAGAGACAGATCGGGGAAGTAGGATACTCCTGAACCTGATAGAAGAGGCAGGATGGTTCATTTGTAACGGCAATAAAAAAAGCATATGAATTGTGAAATAACATCCTAAGGAGAGAATAAGGAAGCTTTTGGTGGAAATGGAAGTGGGAAATGAGATTGGCTCTGAACACTCCTCAGTGATAGCTAAATTGGAAAGAGGTCATAAAAACTATATATAGAAGGAGGAAGGGGCAGGAAAGTGAACATGGGCCGCTAGGGGAGTGAAGAGTGTAGAGAATTCAGAGGAAAAATGAATAGGGGGAATCTAAGAGGTACAGGAGAGAAAAGAACAGACGGAATAATAGGAATAATGAAGAGGGTTCTTGAAAGAAAGGGTAGAGGCGATTCCAAAGGAGATACGAAAACTTTCAGGAAATAATGGTGGGATGAGGAATGTGAGGAGGGTAAATCTAAGATAAAGAATATTGTAAAGAAATAGAGGAAAGAATACACCAACAAAAAGAAGTACACTAGACGGGGACAAGAGTATAATAGAATGTTAAACGAGAAAAGACAGAAGAAGAACAAGAGGTAAATGAAGTATGTAGAGAAATCAGTGAAGGAAAGAAAGATATGGGAGGTGATTACCAGGAAGAGAGAAAGAAGAAAGGGAGTAAATGAAGATAGAAAGATGAGCGAGTGGACGGAGTAGCTCAAAGGATTGTTAAGAGGGAAAAGAAGGTTTAGAGAAAAAAGAGAGAAAAAGGTAATAAAGAGAGATGAATGAGATAGGTATGATTTATACAGGGGGGGGGGAGTGAACGGTGCAATAGAAAGGCTAAAAAGAAATAAAGCAACAGGAGAGGATGGCATGGAGAATGAAGCTCTGAAGTATGGGAGCGAAGGAGTAAGGGTAAGAGAGGAGATGTAAAGAGTCTCTTACAGAGTATGGAGAGGGGGCGGATGGGAATGTAGGGAGTAAAAAGTTGAATAAATATAGAGGTACCACACTTATGTAGGTAAGTTTATAAAAAGAAGTTGTAGGCGGAAGAGGAGGAAACTAGTAGCCTTGTTTGTGGATTTTGAAGCAGCATTCGACTCAGTTAACAGAAGGATGTTGTAGCAAGCTATGGAAGAGAGGGGAATAGATGAGGAGATGATTGGAAGAATAGGAGAAATATTCGTGAAGATAAGGTTCAGATTGAGGATAGCAAAAAGAAAGGACAGGAATCTTGGAGAGCTTCTGGGAAGAAGAGAAGGAGGTACTTTTTAAGGTGGCAGTGAGCTTTACTCTTAGGCATATGCGGAATATGTGCTAATAGAAGAGGACAGAAGAGGGTTGAATTTGTTTTTGGCAAAAGGATTGATTATGCGAGCAAAAAAATGGGCCAAGTTTGGTTATCAGGACAGAGAAGGTTCAAAATGGGAATGTGGAAGACAGCGAATGAGGAAAGGAGTTTGGTATTTAAGGAGAGAGTATAGAATGTCATAAGACAGAATGGAGATAATAGTAAGACAAGGAGAGGGGAGATGGAGTCAAATTATGAAATCACAGTACAACAAGTGGTATAAGATGGTGAAATAAGTGGGAAACCAGAGTACTCGACAAAGGAGAGATAAGAGTAAGTGGAATAGAGTGATAAGGATGAGAATGGGAGAAGGTGTGACAGCATTTCGATACTAAACAAACAAACAGGAGAAAGTGTGTAGAATGTATGATTATGAAGTAAATATCTTTGGTAAAATAAAATATGTATTCCGTATTTTATAAGGTCGGTCGATGTTCGTGAAATCAAACTGTATCCTAAGGAAGGAACATTTTTCATGGAGGAGGAATATGCTCCCCCTCCTATCTGGGAATGAATATTGCTCTCGTCTCTCCCAACCTTCAGAATATGTGCCATCTCATTTCTCATCCTTTTTCAAGGTTTCCTCCTTTGAATTATTTTTATTATTATTCCACGTAACTTTTTAAATGTTCTAGAGGAAAATCTTAGAATTATTTTTTTTGTTCCCATGGAAAATATCAATTTCAGGGAAAAACGTAAATAGGGAGATAAGAATTGAATGAAGATGATCATTTTTCTGCTAGTGCCGGCACTGCTCTCAACCTCTATCTTCATCATCACGTCACTTCCACCCCTAGAGAGGGTGGAAGTCTACATATGTATATACTGTCGCTCTCGGCAACAGTTCCTCCTCGCATCGCACATTTTTCAATGTCTATTTTTAGAACATCGGAATAACCGGCCATACAGTCTCTCATTAAAATTCAGAGAGACAGTGGTTGCCATTTTTTTCTTTCTTTCCGAATCCCCTCCCTATTACAATCAGATTCCTATACAACCTTATATGTGACCCTGTAATTTCTCGAATCTATGGATTTCAAACTTTTGCAAACCATTCTTCGAACAATTTTGTAATTCTTTTATGTCCCGAAATCGTTATAAAAAAACCGAGGGTCCAATCGAAAAACTTAAAAGACCCTTGAATCATTACTCTGCCGAATAATAATATGCAAAAATAGAGCAAAATTACAATTTTTTTTTTCTTTTCATTAATCACTTCGTCCGAAAAAGTATATTTTTGAGGGTCAATGATTTTGACATGTTTGATTTGGAACATTATCAAATTTTGAATTATTCAATTTCGATTGATCAGTTTCATTATCATTTCACACATCCATTTGAAAATCGAATTTTAATCTCTACCATTTTGTACATTTGACTTTAAACTCATTTGAATATCAAGAAATTTGCCCAACTTTTGGCTTATGACATAAATTAACGACAGGCCTCCCAAAGGACCCTTCTTTTCATGGCATCAAAAGCTGCTCTGAAATCCACAAACAGTGCAACCAATTTCCCTTTCTTTTACCCCAAGCTCCTATTCCAAATCGGGAGAGCTTCAATGCTTATCTAAAAGTGATAAGATTCTGGTTACTCTCAATTTGAAATTGTCTTGTTTCCAGTCTCGAATCGAAAATTATTCAATTTCAAACATCATGTATATCTCTAATTACTATAATTTGGGAAGATTTTTATTCAAAAATGTTTAATTCAAACGTTTTAATTCAAAAATGATGAAATTCAAGAGCTCCCCACTTAAAATTATATTATTTTCAAAATTTGTTTCTTTGTGTATCAATTTAATATTTCAATCTGGGATTATTTATTTATCAAAGCTTTCCATCTGAAATATTCAAATTGAATATATATTAAGTATGTATTTCTAAACTTTGAATATAAAAATGTATAACCTCAAACGTTACCAAATAGGATTCTTTGCATAATGTTATAATCTAAATTTTAATTCAGAAATGCTTATCTTTGACATACATCAATTCAAAATTCATCAATTACAAATTGTGAGGTTTTAGATGCTCATATTCCTATTTTTAAACTTGTAACGAAAAATTCAATAATTTCAAACATTTCATAAATTTCAAATGATTTCTTTTGGCTTTCCATTATGAAATGTTCCACTCCAAACAATTTTAATGTCGAATCATTCTATTTTTAACGCTTTTTGTCAGAAATGATGACATTTGAAATGATGTCCATTTAAAATTGTTCTATAATCTCAATTTTAATCGATAATTATTTAACCCTGAACATTTTACATTGCTGAATTATCCCTATCCAAATTCTTCTGATTTGAAAATGTTACTTCTTCGAATTTCAGTTTGAAATCATTGAATATTAAATGTTCCCAATTCAAAATTAATGAAAACTTCAATATTCCATAGTTAATTCAAAACCGTTAGATTTTGACAATCTCGCTCTCAAATTCTTCAACTTTAAATAAAAAAAGTTTTAACCTTATGGTCATATTCTCAAACGTTAAATGTTTCGAGCTGAAAACTGTTTCTTTTTCGACACTCTAATAATCAGGAATAATTTTTACTCACTCTTTCAATAATCACAGATTACTTAAATTCATAAAATGCATGTACTTTCATGTTTCATGCAGTAAGAAAATTATTAACACCGTTTTTTTGTTACTTTGGTAGTTTACAAAAGACACTTTTCTTGCCACTGAGTTTGTTACATCATCATATGTTCGCATTATTTTGGAAAATGTTGTGAAGGAAAAATAAAATGTTGATACAAATATATTTGTTCGAAGAAGTGTTTTCTAAAAAATGTGAAGAGTCGCTCAGAGGTTTCACATGCAGATTTTGATTATATACATAAAGCTCGGCTGAAGTTGTAATTTTCATTCCTAAAAGTTGCAAAACCATAAAAAATAATGTAATGGTTATGGGAATAATTTTTGAAAAAAGTTTCTTTGAGGTATTTTGGAGACGAATCCAAAAGTGTTCTTAGTTTTCCGAATAGTCCTTTTATTTATTTATAATGCTCGACAAAAGTTTGAATCCGTAGATACAGGAAATTTCAGAGCTGTCATACTTTTTATACACAAATTAGACAAAATGGTTTCCAGGCTCTATGGCACAGCGGGCAGCGAGCCGACTTGACCAATCGGCTACCTGGGTTCGAATCCCGGTCCGGAGCCAATTTTGGCGCTCTATCGACTATTTGCAGGACTTCAAATTCCAGGAATATAGCGGTGGATACCTGGGCATCCCTGTTACAAATTGGCGCTCAACGTGGGGCTCGAACCCATGACTCTGAGATTAGGAGTCTCATGCTTTACCGACTATATATATATATATATATATATATATACCTAGTAAGGATACATATTCCTATTAGAAAAGGATCGCTGGCCTCTCTGTAGCTCAGTTGGTAGCGCACTCGTCCGGAAAACAAAGGTCTTGGATTCGAACCTAGCGGTGTTAAAAGGCGGTGCTTTTACAGGAGTTTAATTTCAATTATCGTGTCAATGATGAGAATGTAGAAAAGACCTAAGAAGCAATCAGAAGCAGATTGTTCCTAAAATCCCGCAACACCATCTCTTAGGGAATTAAAACCTAATCTGTGATGCATAGAGGTAGATAGCTGTTAGTATAACCCCTGACCGGCTCATTTCCCTTTAGTTTTCTTCATTTGTGTTCGTTGATAGAAGTTCCACTCTGGGTAGAATCCCATTCTCACATACTCCCGGAAATTCGTGTATCCGTCACTATTTGTTACATATTATTCGACTTGGAAAAACGAACTCTGTTCTTGATTAGAGGGGTCGAAGGGTTCTCTATTCTCACTCCTTAGTCCTCGCCTCGAGTAAGCATGTTATTTCCAAGGCTGAATTTCCTCTAATTAGACGACAAGTTGTGCTTCTAAATATTTCATTTCGGACAAAACCAAAGGCGGAACAAGTAAGTAGGCCACGTGGCCTTAGGGATTTTATTCTTGCCTTCCGCTCCCGAGTTCTTTAACAGTAAAAAAGTTACAGAAATAAACCACATTTTAAGACCCTTTAATACGAGTTCGTTATATATCTCTCCAGATTTTTAGGCAGTTGATATTTGCTAGTTTCGCCGCTAATTTTTTTTTACTTAATTGATCATTCTGCATAGAGATTGATTATTGGAAGTTTGAACTTAAAATTCGAGATCGAAGAAGCTATCAATAAAAAAAATTGGTCTAGGCAAGCATGCTAGTTCCTCTTCCGAATTGATAGAGCTGTTGTCCTTGCAAGTGTGCGTGTGTGCATGAGAACGAGGAAGAGTTGTCGTGAGCGACCGCATGAGAGTAGAAGCGAAGGAGCCGAGCTATAAGCAAGCTGTTGGTATTTAGGGACATCCTCCGCTGATCTCCAGATGCTCCTCAAGTTATTTCTCATTTATTTTAGACTCATTTTCATTTATACCCTGTTGCAAAGCCTAACGTTGTCATGTGCGCCCTCTTAGGCTGTCAAAAAATGGCACGTTTGGATTGGCTCGGGTTCGCGAATTTCTCGTGATTGCTCAGTTCCTTGGGATAGGGAGTCTCGAGGATAGGTTGGATCCTGTGATATAAGGAGGAGCCTCGTGGGATAGCTTGGATTCCCGAGGTAAGGTAGGGATTTGGAGTACAGGTTGAGTCGTTTGGGAAATGGGTATATGAGGATAGGCTAGGACCTCCGGGTTGGTTCACGTCCTGCAGGGACTAGTAGGTGAGGTCCTGTATGATACGAGAGTCCCTTAGGATTATTTTGGTCTTTTGAGATAAGAAGGTATCAAAAGATAGGTGGAGCCCTATAAGATGGAAAGCGGTCGAGTCCTGTAGGTTAGGATGAATCCTGCATTTTGAAAGGGGCCCTCAGGATAAGTTTGGTCTCGTGAGATGAGGAGATACTGTGGGGTAGGTAGGGTCCTAGGGGATAAGAAGGTCCTGATGGATAGGTAGATCCTCGTAAGATAGGTGAGTTCCCATAGGACAAGTTGGGTCCTGAAGGATTAGGATGGTCCTGTGTGGAAGCTTGTGTATTATGTATTTTGTTCATTCCTGGAATGTGGGTTGATGCCCGTAGGATAGTATGGTTTCTATGGGTTATATTGAGTCGCTAGTTTAGGTGCTATTCCTGGGAATGGGTTGAGACTCAAGAGATAGATTGATTCTCGTAAGTTGAACTTGAATTCCATAGGTAAGGTAGGATCCCGAAGTATTGCTTGAGTTTCGTGGGAAATAGGTCTTCCGAGGATAGGGACTTCTACATTATTTTGAGTCTCATCTTCCTTCTTGGACTTAAACTTCCCTTACAGCAACCAACTATCGGGACCTCCTGAATCCATGGGATCTCATCGATAGGTGAGGGCCTGTGGAATTAGGAGGTCCCGATAGTTGGTTGCTGTGGGAGATGTTTGGGTCCTTGAAGATATATAGGGTCTTGTGTGAAAGTTTGAATCCCATGGATTCAGTTGGGTCCCGAGATAATAAATGGGGCCCGTGAAATAACTGGAGTCTTGTGGTATAGTTTGGGGTCTGGAGGATAGATGGAGTCTTGTGGAATAGTTTAAGGGTCGTGATTTAGGTGGAGTTCCCGAAGTTTATGTTTATGTCGAGCCCAATATCTCCCTATGGGAGATATTTAGTTTGGGCGTTTAGTTACCACTCCTATGAATTGGTTGAGTAGAGGTACGGTCCTGTGGGGTAAGGTATCATGTGGAATAGATAGGGTCTCGAGTTACAATTTGAATCACGTGATATGGGTGAGTATCCCTAAAATGGGTAGAGTCGGTGTGTTAGGTGAGGTCCATTCGATAGTTTGAGTCCTGAAGGATGGATGGAGTTCGTGAAATAGCTCAGGACCCACAGGTGACGTGTGGTACCAAACTATAGGTAGGTTTACGTGGAGACGTAGACGGTGGATGAGGGTATTCCAGAGGTACGTGGAGCTCCTAAGGATAAGTAAGGTTCCGAGGGATAAATGAAGTTCCGTGAGAAGGCTCGGGTCCCACGGGTTCGATGAAGTCCTGAAGGGATGAGAAGTTTCATATGGGAATCGGGTGTTCTGGGGGACAACATGAATATCATGGGTTAGGTAGGGTCCTAAAGGAATAAGTTGGTTCATATGGAATAATGGTATCTTGGAAAGATAAGATTCCGTGGGATCGCTTGGGTCTCAAATGTCAGGTAGGGTCCTGAGGCACAAGTGGGGTAATGTGGGATACGAGGGATTTTATGGGGTAGGTTGAGTCCTGTAGGTTAGGTAGGCTACTGTATGTTGAAGCTGTCTTCTTGAAAAGGTGATGTTCGTTGGGATCAGATTTCGGATGGATAAATGAGGTTCCGTGGGAAGACTTGGGTTCCATGAGTTGAGTGGGGTCCTGTGAGTTGAGTAGGAATCCGTAGTATGGCTTTAGCATCCGTAGTATAGGTGGTGTCCTGAGGGATAGGCGGTGTCCTGAGGAATAGGTGGAGTCTTCTAGGATAAGATGGTTCTGATGAATAAATAGGATCATGTGGGGAAGCTTGGGTGTCTTGGGAAAGTTGGAATCTTGATGGAATAAGCGGGTCCATATAGGATAAGGGTGTCTCGGGTGACTAATGAGGTCTCGTGGAATAGCTTGGGTTAGGAAGATTCTTGAAGGGGTAAGTAAATCAATCGAGGTGGGGATATCTTGAGGGTTAATCAGGGTCCCGTGAGATTGCTTGTGCCATATGGGTTAGGTAGTGTCCTATAGCAAAAGTGTGGTCATCTGGGATAGAAGGGGTCCTGTAGGTCGGGTTATATCTTTTATTTTATATAGAATACCATATGCCAGAGGAGTCTTTTATAATAGGTTATGTCCAGCAAGATGTATATTTGCGGAGGAATAAATGAAGTTTCATAGGAGGACTTGAGTCCCATGAGTTGAGTAAGGTCCCGTGAGCTGGCTTTAGAATCCGTGGAGTAGGTGGTGTCCTGAGGGATAAGTGTGGTCTTATAGGATAGGGAGGTCCTAATGGATAGTTAGGGTCATGTGAGAAAACTTGGATGCCCTAGGGAAGGTAGTATCTTGATGGAATAAGCGGGTCCATACAGCATAAGGGTGTCTTGGGTGATTGATAAGGTCCCGTGGGATAGCTTACGTCTTATGAGTCGGGTAAAGTCCTGTAGTTTAGATGGATTACCACACGTTAAGGGAGTGTCCTATAACAGGAGAGGTCCAGCAAGATGTATGGTTGCGAAGGGATAGATCACGTGCCGTGGGAAGACTTGGGTCTCATGAGTTGAGTAGGGTTCCGTGGGATGGCTCTAGAATCCGTGGAAATAGTGGTGTCCTGAGGGATAGGAGGGGTCTTGTAGGATAAGATGGTTCTGATGGATAAATCGGGTCATGTGAGAAAGCTTGGATTTTTCGAGGAAGGTGGAGTCCGGATGGAGTACGCGTATCCATATAGGATAAGGGTGTCCAGGGTGACTGATGAGGTCTCTTGAGATATCTTCGGTCTTACCGGTTAGGTAGATTTCTAAAGGGGTAATCGAGGTAGATGTGTATTGAGGTTCGATAAGGTTCCCGTAAGGTGTCTTATACTTCATGGGCTAGGTGGAGACCTAAAGCAAGAGTGCGTTCATCTGGGATACCTTGGGTCTTATGGGTTGGGTGGATTCTTGAAGGGGTAAGTAAGTCCATCAGGATAGGAGTGTCTCGGGTGTTGCTCAGGGTCCCGTGAGATGGCTTGGGCATAATGGGTTGGGTAGGGTCCTGAGACTAAATAAATGGTCATCTGGGATAAGAGAGGTCCTGAGGGTCGGGTTAAGTTCTGTAGTTTAGATGGATAACGATACCTTAAGGGAGTGTCTTATATTAGATGAGGTCCAGCAAGATGTATGGTTGCGGAAGGATAGACCAGGTGCCGTGAGTAGACTTGGGTCTCATGAGTTGAGTAGGGTTCCGTGGGATGGCTCTAGAATACGTGGAAATAGGGGTGTCCTGAGGGATAGGAGGGGTCTTGTAGGATAAGATGGTTCTGATGGATAAATCGGGTCATGTGAGAAAGCTTGGATTTTTCGAGGAAGGTGGAGTCCGGATGGAGTACGCGTATCCATATAGGATAAGGGTGTCCAGGGTGACTGATGAGGTCTCTTGAGATATCTTCGGTCTTACCGGTTAGGTAGATTTCTAAAGGGGTAATCGAGGTAGATGTGTATTGAGGTTCGATAAGGTTCCCGTAAGGTGTCTTATACTTCATGGGCTAGGTGGAGACCTAAAGCAAGAGTGCGTTCATCTGGGATACCTTGGGTCTTATGGGTTGGGTGGATTCTTGAAGGGGTAAGTAAGTCCATCAGGATAGGAGTGTCTCGGGTGTTGCTCAGGGTCCCGTGAGATGGCTTGGGCATAATGGGTTGGGTAGGGTCCTGAGACTAAATAAATGGTCATCTGGGATAGGAGAGGTCCTGAGGGTCGGGTTAAGTTCTGTAGTTTAGATGGATAACGATACCTTAAGGGAGTGTCGTATATTAGATGAGGTCCAGCAAGATGTATGGTTGCGGAAGGATAGATCAGGTGCCGTGAGTAGACTTGGGTCTCATGAGTTGAGTAGGGTCTCGTGGCATGGCTCTAGAATCCAAGGAATTGGTGGTATCCTGAGAGATAGGTGGAGTCTTGTAGGATAAGATGGTTTTGATGGATAAACAGGGCCATGTGAGAAAGCTTGGGTGTCTTGAGGAAGGTGGAGTCCTGATGGAGTAAACGGGTCCATATAGGATAAGGGTGTCCAGGGTGACTGATGACGTCTCTTGAGATATCTCCGGTCTTACCGGTTAGGTAGATTCCTAAAGGGGTAATCGAGGTAGATGTGTATTGAGGTTCGATAAGGGTCCCGTGAGGTGGCTTATACTTCATGGGTTAGGTGGTGAACTGAAGCAAGAGATGGCTTGGGCTTCATGGGTTGGGTAGATTCCATCTGGGATATCATTTGGGACATGTGTTCATCTGGTATATAAAAGGCCCTGTGAGTTGGGCCTGTAGTTCAGATGGAGTACCATGTGTTAGAGGACTCTTCTATAACAGGTGAGGTCCAGCAAGATGTGTGGCTGCGGAGGGATAGATGAGGTTCCATTGAGGCTTCATCCTAGGGCTTTGAAATCCCAAAAATGCATCCGGAAGTACATCCTTTTTTTGAGTTTTTCTGTTTTGAAATCGAGAAGTTCGACATCAAAATGTCCATCAAAATTATTCAAATATTAGGGATGTATCATTGAAATTATTTTAGATAAAAAATAATGTACTGAAACTATCTTCTACTATTTTCAAAGAGCGTATTTTGGAAACCACAAAAATTAAAAAATCCTTGAGCCACTTAAAGAATTTACCATCACGGAGAGCTTCTCCTTTCGATTTCAAAACTACAAACAATATCATCATTCTCAGCTCTCGCACATTTTTGGCCTTAACTGCGTACGGTTTCACCAGCATTCACAGCTTCACACATTTCGCAAGCTGTAATGAAACTTGTTTTCGTAACTGGAAAAGGACAGTCGAAGGTAACAACCATAGTGAAGTGGACTTCTTTTCAAGAAAGAAGGAGATTTAATTATAACAAATTGAATTCAATTCGTGCAAGGGAAAGAGCAGAATTTTTCGTTTAATAAACTTGCGATCGGAATTATACAATAATCACCTCATGGAATACCGTTTGAGTTCGGAAGAGTGAAGTCTGTGAGTAAATTTTATGGTACGAAAATTATCAAATCTTAGTTGCCAGCAACATTGATTTTGAAAATGATTTAGTACCGAAATCGCGCCCCAGAAAGACCAATCACATTGAGGGAGTGCCGAAACCTGACTATGAATACTCGTAGCTTGAATTTCCCAGGGGTCACCAGGTTACTTTAGGTGCAGGGACACCTCTCAACAATTGGCGGTAAAATTTTGTCTTCGTGTCAGGTATTATATTAACTACTATCAATTTATAACTTGATAATACTACATTATCTCCTTTGCGTAGAACTGAGATTAGATCATTATTCATGGATAATTGACCTGGATTCTAACTACGTATTAATCTTATCCAAATATTTCAATATTTTTGATTAATTCAATCTTCAATTCCGGCACTAAAAAGATAAGATAAGGTAGGAATAGCTTAGTTTTCAGATACATTTTTGATAAAGAAATCCAACTTTTGAAAAAATGATTTCAAGTCAAGAAGAAAGAGCTTGAATAGTTCTCTGAATTTGTCAATTCCGGTGATATGAATTTTTGAAGAAATAATCGAATTTTCAACAAAGGAGGTTGTGACTTTTCAAGGAATTGTTAAAATCTAAAATTCCTTCGAAAATAATGGGATTCCCTTCACAGAAGTTAAATTTTTAACAAAAAAAATATTATTTTTTAACATGGAGGCAAATGGCCAGTCGAATCGTTGAATTCTCGATCAAAAAAGACACATTCTCTATAGACTAGGTGAATTTTCACTCGGAAATATAAATCCCTAACGAAAAAGATCTTCTCTAAACAAATAGTTAGATTCACAACAAAAATAGTTAAATTCTCATAAAACCAGTTGAATTTTCAACCCAAAAATACAGGTTTTCATCGAAAGAGCTTGTTTTCGACGAAATTGTAGAATTTCTAGCTTTAAAAAAAATTCTATCAAAAGAGAAAAAAATTTTTACGAAAAATTGCATCCTCAACACGAAAATATTTTTTTCAACAAAAAGGCTCATTTTCGATCGAGTTAATGAATTCTCGACTAGAAAAGGTTTTTTTCTCGTCATCCAAAAAGTCAATTTTTTATGAAATAATCGTATTCACAACCAAAAAGGATGTGTCTCCTCAAGAAATGGTTGGATTTTCTAACAGAAACCTTATATTCTTACCAAAAAAGTAGAATTTCTTTTACACTTCTTCGACTTTTTGCATCAAAATATTGATCGCCACGCTCGAAAAACCAGTTCTCGTCCGATCACTGAAGTTAAGCAGTGTTGGGCACGGTTACTAGTTAGATGGGTGACCGTACGGGAACACCGCGTGCTGTTGGCATGTTGGCGGGAGACTGGTGTCTCATGTGACAAAAAAAACAAAAGAAAAAACTACATTATTATTATTGTAGTATTACTGTTGCTCTCCAGTAGATCTCGTCGTCTTTTTTAAACAAATAACTATTACTGGACAATCGACGGCAATAGCTGTGTGATGGTTATCGACTAGACGGGATTTCGAATGTCAAGCATGCACGGGCGCGGCTATCGCTCAGGAGTTTTGGTTTTCTGTAGTTTTCTACTTCCCTGGACAAATGTTCTAGTGGTTGCGAGCGTTTTAAATAGAAAGCCGGCCGCAGACGGCAGGGGCTCAAAAGAATAATAATAGTAATAATAATTCCTTAGGGTTGAGTACGTCAGGCATTGCATGAAGGTTTATTATGAGAACTGGGGTAATTAGGGATTTTAGGAAGGGATTAGAGTCGATGGGTTTAGTTTGAAAAATAATAGTGAGCAATTCGAATTTATCCCATAATTTTTTGGACCATTCTCAATTTTCCATCAAAATTAACTCACTTAAGCTATTATGGATTCTCAAAAAATTTCAGAAATAATCGGATCTTCTAAATAAAATGTGTTAGTTTGTCATTGCTTGGAGCATTGAAGTTCGAAAACATTTTACTATCACTGAAACAATTATTTATTGTTTATTTCTTAATTGTCCAAAATTTAGGCCACATATGTTCACTTTTCCTCTATATTGGCATTTTATGCTACTTCTCGTTAAACGATTTTATCATTTTCATACCTTTCTCCTAATGTTTTGCAAAATTTTCACTTTTTTTAAAACAATTTTTATTTGTTTGATCAGTCTTTTTTCGAAATTCCAGAAAAAAATGAATGAAATAAAATACACATAATTGTTTTCCTGACTGTATAGTACATAGAAAGAGGAGTAGTCAATTCTGTCATGTCAATGTATAAACAATTTCAAATGCTGTAATTAAATATAATTACAGAACAATTGAATTAATAAAGTCCTAAACAATTGTATGCATCCTATTTTATTCAATTCTCTCCAAGTTATCGAGGAAAACCTGCTCAAGCAAATAAAAATTGTTCAAACAAATTGCAAGATTTGTTAGAAATTAGAAGAAATGTATCAAGATTATCAAGTTATTCAAGAAAAAAAGCATAAAATAACAATTTGGTGAAATAGTTGATATCTCTGGCTCCATTTATGGAAATTCTGAATTATAAATAACTTATAAATAATCGAATTAAGCAAAAACGACAGTCAGCGACATGCTTTAATATTCATAACGAGTATAAAAATGTAAGTCTTGTAAAACTTGGATCATTCATACCTGCTTTGAAGAAAATTTGAATTAAGAAAACAATAACTAATTGAATGAACAATGACATTTGTTCGAACAATAAGAAAACGGTTAATATACTGGCATAATGAATTTATTATAAGAATATCATATCCCCCTATACACTATGCAGTCATGAGAATAATTAAATTCATCTTATTCCATTCATTTCGCTCCAAGTTATTAGGAAAACTGCTCAAGCAATTACAAATTTCTCAAACAAATTGACAAATTTGTTGAAAACGCGAAGAAATGTATTAAAATTATATATTTATTTAGGGAAAAATATCATACGATACCAATTCGGAGAAACAACCAAAACTTTTGGCACAATTTCTGTAAAATTCGTACATTAACAGTAAATAATTGTTTAAATAATAACAAAATGTTTTTGAAAAAATGTACTACTCCAAGCATTGACAAAATATTTTGATTCAATCAGACAATACGATTATTTTCTACATTTTTTTGAAATTATCGAGTGTTTGAATAAGTTGAAATAAAAATAACTTATAAATGATCGAATAAACCTAATAGTAAAACGGAAATCCGCGACATGCTCTAATATTTATGAAGAGTGTAAAAATGTAAAAAAGCAGTCTTATAAAACTTGGA
Organism: Neuroterus valhalla; assembly: GCA_011762715.2. Classification (NCBI taxonomy): domain Eukaryota; kingdom Metazoa; phylum Arthropoda; class Insecta; order Hymenoptera; family Cynipidae; genus Neuroterus; species Neuroterus valhalla. Next base: position 2,479 of record WSXT02171507.1, on the reverse strand, counting down.
TCATCCATACCTAACTTGGAAAAAATTCTAATGAAAAAACAATAACTAATTGAATGAACAATAACATAAATTTTCCGACAAAATGTACTACTCGGAATCATTGAATATCATGTTCAATTCGGGAAATACTATTTTAAAATATTTTTGAATATATAATTGTTGAAACAAAAAATATTTGTTTTAACAATGGAAAGAAGGTTAATATATTGAAATATAAATTTATTATACTAATATCATATTTTTCTATGCACTATACAGTATATGCATCCTATTTCATTCAACTTTCCCCAAGTTGTCGAAAAAAACCTGCTCGAGCAAATAAAAATTGTTCAAACAAATGGACGAATTTGTTAAAAATTAGAAGAAATATATCAAAATTATAAAATTATTCAAGAAAAAATAGCATATAATAACAATTTGGAGGAATATCTAATATCTTTGGCTCCATTTATGGAAATCCCGGGGATAAATAGTAAATAATTCTTTAAATAATAACAAAATGTTCTTAAAAAAATGGACTGCTCCAAAAAATGACAAGATATTTCAATCAGAAAACACTTTTTTTTTGAAATCAATGATTGTATGAATAGGTACAATTGGTTCGAACAATTGAAAATTGTTCTGAAAATTGAAGGAAATATTTGGATTCTCCATTCTTAATTATTTGTATAAAAAAGACGACGGAATTTACTGAAAAGTAGGAATAATACGTAAAAAGGTAGTTCTTTTATTCTTTGGGTCATATACAGGACGTTGGAGCAGGGAGGGGGGGGGGTGAAAATTAAAGTAATTGATATCGTTTATCCCGTAGATACTTTTCTTTAATCCCTGAAAAACTTAGCCTGTTTTGATCAAACCCTAGTGCTTGAGTTGAATTTTTCGAAAATTTGAAATTTTCCCAATGTTGATCCAAAGGAATTTTGGAGTGCCCGGTGGCCACGTGTTTATAATCGAATTTGAGAAAAACAAAATAATGCAACATTTCCCTCCGAAAATGGAAACTCTTGGAGCGGTGACTTGCCCTCTAGAGTAAAAAAAATTTCTATGCATTTTTGGACAACTCGATTTTAGAAATTGTAGTGTCCATTACATTCTTTATTACTTTAAATAAATAATTATTAGTAGACTATCGCTACTAATTCAAACTTAATAATATTTATGGTGAAAATACATTTCTTCAGGTACTAAAAACAAATTTTATTCATTATTTATTTATTATTTGACCTATCTTTATAAAAAATTGCAATTTACACATTGTTGTATGATATCTATGTTGAGATTTTAAATCTTACAAAATGTAATTTTTCGTAAGAACTGCCAATTGGAAGAAAAATCAGAAAAATCTAGTTGTAGCTAGTAATTTTTGCTCGAATTTAAACACTCCTACCAAATTTTACAAGTTCTTACAAATTTCTACCAAGAAAGGTCCAAAACTTATTGTAATTTATCGTGTTCCATTGAAGAGGAAAAATTCTAATAATTGAAGCACATATACTTAAAACTACAATTTTTTTTATTCTTTAAACACTTTTATAAAATATTTAATTTCGTTTGGTTTTTAAATATTGCAAAAGATTACAAACTTGACAGTTTCACAATTTGTTATAATGTATTATATTTTATTATAAATAACATATTCCTATTATTTTATGAGAATAAATCTACCAGAAATTCCAATTTTCTGCAAATATTTTGATACTTCAGGAGAATATTACAAAAATTTATCATTTTCACATTATACTAATTGATTGTAATGTATTGTAATTTATTCAAGGAGAGTCGTAGAAATATTATAGTTCTTTAGAGATATTTTTTTATTTTTTCTTCTATTATGAAAAAGTTTTTTTGACTTATATATTTCTACTCATTGTCGAGAAGAAATATAGATGGAAGCAGAAACCAGTTCGACGAACAGAAATAAATGCGAGGGATGTCATCGATTCTGTGAGATTACGATTTTTGTATTAGTGCCGGCTTACAAGCCTTTTGACCTCCTTTTCCTATAATGGAAAATAAGGTAGAGAGCAACGGGATGGTCGATGAAAAAATATTTCTCCAAAAGCCTGGAATTTTTCATAAGACAATCCAGAAAATTATTTGCGAAAAATTGTGCAGATTTGTACAATTTGTGAAAATTTTACACAATTGACGCGGACACTTGTTACTTTCAAAACGGTTTGTCCAAGTACCAAATGACTGATAAAGAAATGATTGAATTCGATTAGTTGACGAAATGAATAAAAACTTATGAGTGGGTATCTTCCCAAAAAAAAAAATTATTTTCCTATTCTGGACCCAAAAAATCCCCACAGACTGTCCTTCTCTCTGAATTTTTTTGGTTTTAATTTTTACATTCTCATCATAATGAGAAGGTATTGGTTTTATGTGAAAATTGACTTTCCCGGAATTTATGAAATGTCCACGTTTTGAGACCTCCTGATTCCGAAAAAATAGTTTTTACGTTTGTGTCTGTCTGTCT
>WSXT02171496.1:0-22803 GCA_011762715.2 Neuroterus valhalla | reverse complement strand
TGGCGCGGGGTGGGGGGGGTGGGCGGGTGGGGGGGGCCTTGAAAGTTTCTGCGCTGAGCTGGGGAAGGGGGGAGGGGGTGAAGGCGAAAGTTGCCTAGAATGCGGCTACGTAGTTTATGGACGACCCCTAAGATTCCTAAGTTATTCTCGACTTCACATTTAGCATGAGTGGACAAAAATCTTGAAATATAAAGCAATTCGATGAAGCAATAACTTACGGTAATTTCATTATGATGGAAAAAGTTTATTCCTGGTTCCAAAAACTCTCTTGTCTTATTGGAAAATGTTTTAATGAACCCGAATGCTTTTGACGTTTTTGCAATGTCGAGATTTTTTGAAAAACTGTCAATATTCAAAAAAAAATGCGAGCGATATACGTAGAGCGATATTCAAGAAATTATTCCCTTAGCGTGCATCAGTAATTTCTCCCTACACCATACTATGAGTAATGATAACATTCGTTCAAACGCAAAAGATCGCACCGCGCTCGCAAACGTGCATGCAAAGAACGCAGTTTTGAAAACCATATCAGGTAGGTGACGCCCTCCATTGTCCATACACTGGAAAATCTGATATCTGGCGTTTGTCATGACCCTTCCTAGCAGAGTAGCGGGTATTTTGGCAATTTCTGCCCTGATGTTCGCATTCAGGTTTTGAAGGATCCTAGCACGATTGTCATGAATGCAGGATTCCGAAAAACCCTACAAAAAGAATTTGCAAGGCGCCAAATTAGAGTATCAGGCCGCTACAAATCACCGCTGATAGAGATGAGACGGACCGAGAAGTGTCACCCAAGTACAATTCATCAAATCGTGCACATTACGCTGAGACTTTGGGTCAGGTCTGTCTAGAGGGAACAAATTCTAGGAATTTTTATTGAAGCTCCTTGGGAGCCAGATGTGAATTTTATATCGCCACAGGCGGCTCGTAATGCGTGCTTTAGTGAAATATATTCAGGGGTCTAGTACCAAAAGGAAGTTTCGAAGTAGGTGCTTTCGGGTGACCGAGTTCAAATTCATTCAAAAAGTCAGAACTTGATAATTAATAGAAATAAAACCTAATTTTTCCCAAAATGTTATTCATCTCCGAGGAAATAAAAAGTGCGGATTGACATTTTTCGAAGCACCTTTCGAGAGTTCAGAGGCCTTTGATGCCATTTTAGGCAGTTGGTGTCAGCCCAGTAGCGCATGTTCTGTTCGTTGACGCATCCACTCAAGTAGAAATGGGCTCCATAGCTGAAAAAACGATAGCGCCCTCGAAAACGTTTTCGAGAAGTGGCACACATGCGCTCCTCCAAAAATTTGAGTCGTGTTAAGAGATTTCATGATCAATCGCCAAATTGTACGTATGATAATGAAGGTAATCGTTAAGAATTTGCTTCACAGAACGATCGGAAAGTCCAACGGCATACGCATGTTTCCGTGCAGAACGCTGTGGGGATTCCAGGATTGAAGCTCGTAATGCCTTAATGTTCTCAGGTGATATAATTGGCCAAGAGACTTCGTTTCTTCCTTTTGTCACACCCACGGTTTGTCTGAATGTTGTGACCCATGTATAAATTGATTTCCATTCCGGGACAGGACCCAATAGGGCTACATTGTAGCGATTTCGGAAGGCGCGCTGGGTTGCGATCACAGAAAATCTGTTTGAAAAGTAGGCCTCAATAGCAAACACGTTCCTCACGGTTCCAAAGCATGATGGCAACGCATGATAAAATCCAGTCAGCCGTTCGAGTTGGCCTGCGATGCTATAAAAATCATTCGAATATAAAAATTTTTAACTTAGCACCTTGTTAATAATATGACGCAACTCTCTTCTTGTTGAGAAAAGTTTTAACTCTTACCGTTCGATTCTTGTCGTGTATTCTGAGAAGTTTATGTAGAGAAAAGGGTAGTGAATGTTGAGGAAAGGTGTTATGTGAAGATTCTCGAAACCCGTTGAGAGGAGAGAGTATGAACAAATATCCCAAACTTGAAACTGGCTATTGATTGATAAGGAAAGGTCATTGAAGTTACGATGTAGACATTCGAAAGCATCGAATGCCTACACCGATCCTCGGCGGCAAATCTCCCGCTCGACAGTAGTTGAAGGTAGTGAGAACACGACTAAGCGAGAATCCCGAACAGTCACCCACCCGAGCACCAATCGCGCCCGTTCATGCTTGACATTCGAGATCTCACCAAAGTCAAGAATTAACACGCAGCTACTGCCGTCGGTTATATGGAAGTAGTATTTTCGTCGAACTGACATACCGAAAGCAACATTTGTAGTTGGAAGGATCCACTGAGAATCATTTGGGTTCTTCATAACTCTCATAAAAAAACGTAACAATTCCTGGTAGATTTAGATCAGAATCGTCGGGAATTTCAGGTATGAGACAAATCACGGGTCGTTAGAAATAAAAAAATATGTGAAACCTTGCACATTCATTGTAGGAACCTGGAAAGAAAGGAGAAAAAAGAAGACATCACACGCGAGGCCCGCAGAATTTAAAAAGTCTCAAAGTTATAGATTTAGGCATATTATCGAAGCGATATAAAGCAAATATCAGTCGCTTAGTTTAATAAGGAATTAAAATGTGAGATGACGCGGAAAATTACCGTGAATTTTGGTAGAGATTAACATATATGTAACTCTTCTAACCCGAAATCAGTTAAAACAAGTTTCAACTCGAAGAAATTCTAAATTCCATCTGATTTCGTGTTTTGACTAAAAATATCAGTTAAAACTAGATTAACCTAATTGTGCATTTGAATGAACAAGTTTAACTTGCACTGAGAAAGAATTAGTAACCAGTGACTGGTCAAAGAAAAGTTATTGGTCACATCTCAAACCATTCGTTACAAGTATCCTTCCTAAAACATTCGTTCTAGTGACTGATCACTCTTCTGTAACCAGTTACTAGTACGTATATCTTCAAAGGGAGACTTGGGAAAAGGGGTTCGAGATATACACACCAATCACGTTTCATTGACTAGTGACTGGTCACCATTTGTGGTTTTACAAAGGGACTTGCTTACTCCGCGTTCTGACTACTTAAAACAAGTTTTGAGAATAGCTCGTGGAAATTTCGTGTTCCAACTAGTTAAAACTACTTTAAACTAATTTCTGAAAAAAACGGTAACATATATAAAAAAATAAGATTGATGAAATAAAATGAATACAAAAACACACGGGATACATACAGGCATAAATATAATTCCGAAAATTGGTCAAACAACAACCGCAGTGGTAATACCACATTTAATACATTTTTCCCTGAGTGCAACTGCCATGCAGATGAAAAATAACACTGGCTCGCCGAAGGAACGCGGCATATCACACCTCTGGCTACGTCTCAAGACTGTGAGATGAGTGACTGCATGGTACAATAAAATCGCGATGAAGGAACCGAAGAAGCCCTCACGTGTCTTGAGGAAATGGAGCGACCCAAAATTGACGACTCTCTGCATCCATTTTGCGAGTGCATCGGCATGTTTCTGGCATGCGAAAATGGTGCGGAGGTAACGAACGAGTTATGGTTCGCACCTCCAAGAACACTGATGATAAGGACAATTATTCTGAAGTTTAGGTATCGCTTTGTGTCATAGACAATTGAGACTTATTATATCCCTGGTCGACAAGAAAGACCTATTTATCTGCGAAATGCGACACATTATTTCCGAAGTACCTTTTTTGCGCTAAATTCAAATTTGGAATAAGTTTGTTTCTATCAAAATCAAATCAAAGTTGTTTATCTTAGTATCAAATTACCTACATTTTTTCAAAATTTGGACACGATTTCCATGCATTATTCGATGCTTATTCCAATGACCACCTTATACTTCCTCTAGCTCCAACGATTTCCAAGGAATTTGCAGCAGGAAACATGACGAAAAAATGATGTTTTCTTTCTATTTCATTTGTTGGAATTGACAAAAGAATGATTTAAAAACAACTTATATACTTTTCGCTTTTCTTTTTAGTGATAAACAAATATAGGAAAAATTTATTCCTAACATTCACCATTAAAGATATACAGTGACAAGTATGCGCCGGATCGCAGTATATCGTTTAATCAGAACCACTTCAATTTTGTGAGGATTGCAAATACCATTCCCCAATATCCCTAGAAGTAACTGTGACATGTGCATATTGTTGTCAGTATTGATATAGACTCATATTGAGAGTTGAGGAGATTCGAAGCATGTCCTCATTGATTTCCGAGCGTCTCTCGCTGCAAGATTCATCGTCCTCTTGATGATCTGCTTAAAGTGAACTTGCAACTTATATACTGCACAACTTAATAAATTAAAAGTCCTCGCGGTGACGGTAGTCTGCTGTCCTTAAGAAGAACCTAGTAAGTGACTTTTTCCATAGTGACTATTTTCAGGCATATCTGCGTGAGAAAATAACCTCTATGGCAAAAGTCACTTACTAGGTTTTTCTTTCGGACAGCAGTAGTACCCGATCTTTTCTGGCTAAAACCCTGGGTAAACTCTACGCCATTATGGCCGGTCGTAAGCATCATCGAGGTCAGGTCTGACGATGCCACCAATCAGCAGGCTGCATTCAAAGTTCTATACAGTGGGGCTTCAACGTCAAATAAATAGTACAAAACATAACATACATAATAGAAGGTTCAGGATCGTTATCGCGAGGAGGTGCCCTAATCACAGGCCGCAAGATTGTATCCCAAATATCTGCTTATTCATATATACTCCACGCATTTATTTCAGTATTTTCAGATGGAAAGAAACATTGGAAAATATTATTAGCATTAGTTACAGAAATTTGTCGATAATAATTATTAAACGACATGCTCCGATCCAGAACACAGGCGTATACTTTTTACTATTTATCGTAGACGGCAATGTCCCCTCCCATTTCCAATCCCCTCTCTTATCTCTTGCACCTCTTCTCCTGAACACCGCAACCTTGGACTTTCCTGCATTTGAATCTAACCGATTCCTCCCCATGTACCTTCTAAAACTCTTCATCAACTCTCTTATTGCCTCCTCCCTTTTTGCCAGCAACACTATGCTATCTGCATACGCAAGTGACCAAATTGTAACCCCTACTACTCTCACTCCCCCAACTACTCTTCCTATAGCTTCCTTTCCATGTCAGTGATTAAGATCGCGAAAAGCGTTGTGCTAAGCGGATACCCTTGCCTCAACCCCCTGTCCATACAGAAACCCTCTGCAACCGTGTCCTTTCCTTTCACCCTATCTTTTGTCTCTTTATACACCTCTCTTACCCTTTCGATCATACCTATCTCTACTCCCATCTCTTCCATTGCCTCCCACAACCACCCCCTATCCACCGATGGGGAAGCACCTTTCAGATCTACGAAAAACGCGTCCCCTTTTGACCCCTTCTTCACTATTTCTCTATCCATCAAGTACTGCAAAATACAAATATTGTCTATAGTACACCTATCCGCTCTGAATCCTGCCTCGGTCTCCACCAAAACGCCTTCTCCCTGACATAATTCCGTAGCCTCTTCACCAATACCACTCCCTACATTTTGTACACCGCGTTCATAAATGTGATTCCTCTATAATTTTTGTGACTATCTTTATACCCCTTCTTATAAAGTGGCACTATCAGCCCCTCCCTCGCTTCCTGGATTTCCCTTACCCCTCCATTCCTTCTTAACTACCTCTTGAAGCCTGTCTTTAATACCTGGTGAGCCGAAAATCCATACTTCGTTCTGCACCCCGTCCGAGCCTACTGCGTTCGACCTTCTTAGTTTCTTCAATATGTAACTCGATCTCCTCGTCCCTTAACTCTCGCATTCCTCACTCCAATCCCCTCCCTGCACCTTCTAAACCTATTTATTATCTTCCACACGTCTTCCCTGGGTGTAATCACTTCTCAACTATTCTTCCAGTCCCTTTCTCTCTCCCTTGCTTTTTTTTCAAACATAAAACTAAACTCCTTCTTCACCTCCACGTACTCCTCTCCCTTCGCGGTTCCATCCTTCCACTCCTTGTACTTCCTCTTCATCTTTTTACATTCCCTAACCCACCACCGTTCCACCATTCCTTTCTTCTTCTTTATAAATCTTTTCTTCTGCACACACTGTCTCACCTACACTTTCAGATCCCCCCCCATATCTCTCCAACCGCCTCCAATTCAAAAGTCGCTTCCCATAGCTGCTCCTGGTACTTTTCTATAGCCTCCCTCTACCATATCTCCCACACACCCATTGGAACTTCTTCTTCTCCTTGGCTTTCACAGCCCTCCCCTCTTACCCACAAGATTAGAGGCTGATGGTCTAATTCTATCCTCCCTTCTACTGCAAATCTCACCGTCTCCCCTCAACCATGCATATTCATAACCACATAGTCTATTACCGACACTCCCACGTTATTCACAAACGTGTACTCTCCCTCATCGTCCCCTGTTATCGTACCATTCGCCACCGCTCACCCTCTATCCACCATCCAGTCTCTCAAAATCTCCCCCTCTCCATTCATAACCGTGTCCTTCGATCTTCTTACAAAACTTTCCCCATGCCTGTAGAGATCCCCTTTCGTCCCTATTCTCGCATTGCCCCCCCCCCCCATACCACCATTACCTCATCTTTCTCTCACATATAACATCTTTCATCTTTTCCTTGATCCTTCCTTTTTATCCCTATTGTACACGGTCACAAACTTCCACTTTATGCCTTCATTTGCATCCCTTTCCCTCGCCCCACCGTGAATTCCTTCTTCGAAACCCTCCCTGATTACCGCTATGATTCCCCCAACTTACTTCGCATCATCGCCAACTTTTCATGACAGTTGGAGATGGAGGAGAGGGGAGTAGAGAAAGGTATGATCGAAAGGGTAAGAAAGATGTATGGAGGGACGAAAGATGGTGAGAGGATGGGACACGGTTTCAGGGGGTTTTCGAATGGATAGGGGGTTGAGGCAAAGGTATCCGCCTAGCCCAACAATTTCCACGATCTTAGTCACTGACATGGAGAGGAAGCTAGGGGAAGGAATAGTTGGGGACGTGAGAGTAGGAGGGGTTAGAATTTGGTCACTTGCGTTTGCAGATGACGATGTGTTGCTGACAAAAAGTGAAGAGGAATTGAGAGAGATGATTAAGAGATTGAGTAGGTACCTCGGTAGGAGTCGGTTAGAATTAAATGCAGAAAAGTCCAAGGTTATGGTGTTCAAAAGAGCAGGTGGAAGAGATGAAGAGGAGCAGGAGGTGCAGGAGGTTAAAGAGTTCGTGTAAAGTGGGTGCCTATTTCAGAGGAATTGAGGAGTGAGTGGGCATATAAAGGAGAGGCTAAGGAGAGCAAATTCAATGATGAGGCAGGTGTGGGGATTGGGCAAGAGGTCATGTGCAGATGACTTTCAAAGAAGAATGGAGCTGTTTGACACCCTGGTTATGAGCGTGCTACTGTATGGAGTAGAGGTGTGAGGCTAAAAGGAAAGCGAGGAGGTAAATAGGGTTCAAGAAAGGTATATCAGATGTGCAATGGGGTTGGATAGAAGTACACCTACTTGTATTGTGAGAAGGGAGACAGGGAGAACGAGTTTGGCGATTTTGGCAGGTAGCCGGGCGTATAAGTATGAGGAGAAATTCATGGAAGAAGGGGGAAGTAGGCTAGGGAGATAGCGTTGGTGGGAGAAGGCGAAAAGGAGAGGGAAAGATGGAGGAAGAGAGAGGAAGGTATTTTCGAAAAAATTGTCTTCATGAGGATGAAGTGAGAAGAAGTCACGAGGAGGGAAGAAAAGTGTATGAGATGGTTAAGAAGATCGGCATGGAGAGAAAGGAGGCAGAAGGAGAGGATGAGAGCGTCAAGATATAATAAGCAATGTGGGTCGATTATGCCAATGGAGACTGCAAAATATTTGTGTGAGAAAGGAGAGAAAGGGGGTGCTGGGTAAGGTGGAGAGGAAGAGGAGGAAGGAGGAGGAATGGAGATAGATGTGTAAGGAAGGGAGGGAATAGATGTAAGATCAATGCAAATAATGTAAATAGTAGTTAAGGAATCACAAATAAGTCATAGTAGATAAGAAAAGCGTAGGAACCGCGGAGGCAGAAATTGGCAAAGCGAGGCTGGTGAAACGTAGGGAAAGGCTTACGAGGTAAAGCGAGGAAGACAAGGCGATGCGAGCGAACGAGCGGTTATAGTTTTAAGGAACATTGTATAAAGTGTGAAAGGGGGTTATAGATAAGCATTAATTGTGAATAAAAGAAAATTCTGTAAAACATGGTGGTGTAAGGAAGGCACTTTTCCAAGGCCAATAGGCTTTTCTACTTTACCAGTTCGTTCAAATAGATAATCTGAATAATTCAAATTCTCTTTATTCATTCTTTTTTTTTCTTTTTATATTATTGCAACATTCTTTATCTTTTTGTTCAGGATTCCGTTCACAAATAAAAGATAAAGTCTCATGGGATAGTAGCCTGTAAGAGTGAGAGACAAAAAGCATCCAGGATATCCTCCACCTTACCAAGTCCATCTTTTCCTATCATCCACCAATCCACGTCAGTCCTTTTCTCCCACATTTGCTACTCTTATATTTTCCAAATCCAATGCTCCTATTCAAGTTTATTGAGTTTAATTCATGTCAATTCTTTTCTATCATTTGTCAATCCATTATTATTTTTTGTATTCCAACCCCTATTTCTTCAATTCACATCTATAATTGTTTACCTATCCACGAATATCCTCTCCTATCTTTACACGAGCTTAATTCTATTTTTCACGGAGGAGTTGAAATCGGCTTCTATAGAGTATTTTCATAGGGATAAAGTTAATATTCTATGTTGAGATGAATAATTAAACACGAATGAGCCTTTATTTGCAATTTGTGTATAATTTTATGATATAGAGAGTTATGATATACACGCATACCACTGTCACACTCGTCTTTCTCACTTCAATTCTCCTGGCTATTGGTTCCGTCGTTTACTTGAGTATTATTATATTTCTCGACCGATATTTTCTCTTTCACCCCTGAAGCCCCTTCCATGTGGTCTTTTCCTACTGATTGCAGCTTCCACAAAAATCTTTTCGGTAATATTTCCTGCATGAATTCCCACTCCTTCTCACCTAAAAAACGTTTCGCTCATCACTATCACATCCCACTTATGTCATTCCTCCCAGCATCCTTTGTCCTTCCTTTTCAACCCAGTGTATCTCAAATATTGAGAGAGCGAATTTTTATTCTATATTTATATTGGAGCAAGTGAAGGACAAAATATTTTGCGTACTTATTCTTTCCAATATACTCCAATATAAGTACTTCACAGGGATACTTTTTAGTATTATACCATCAGGCCAAATCCCTTTCGGGGTAAGCGTAACTGTGGTTCTATCCTCTCCCCATTGAGGGTAATATTGCCATTTGTTTTCGCATCCTTGCCTAACGCCCTGCCCAATATCAAACCAATCGCTCAGTTGTCCATGCACTCTCACACTTGCTTTGCTACCATTATATACTGCTTGTATTGCTTTCAAAAGCCACCTAGTCACTCCATATTCTTTTAGGACTTCCCAAAATTTAGCTTTGTTTACTTTGTCGGAAGCTTTTGCCAGATCAACAAATGCACCGAAAACTTTTTTGGTTACTCTTTGGCTTTTCTCTGTGATCTATCTCAAGCTAAATATCTGATACGCACATGAGCTCCCTGGCATAAATCCACATTGAACTTCCCAGATCCTTTCCTTTGTTACTCCCATGACCTTATTGAAAAGTATTTTGATTAACATTTTTCCCACAGTACTCAGAAGGCTAATCGCTTTATAATTATTACAGTCGCCTGAACCTCCCTTTCCCTTGTAGATCTTTGCTTCCGTTACGCATAAAATATCAAGCTTTCTTACGCGCATAGTATCCCGCGATTCCTCTTCCTTCAGATCATTTACACCCCTGGAATTCCACACAACCAGTCTCCATTCATCACCTAAAACTTTTCCGGGGGCACGCGGTCCGTTAATGAAAGTTGCAGTCCTGTCGTCCGAGGCTATATTATAGTTTGTATTATTCATTGTGTAAATAACCAACCCAAGCACTAACTTAAAGCGAGAAAAGGTTCCGTTAATGAAGTAATGTCCAAACAAAGAGCTTATTCGCTATATAGTGGTGTATCATTCCATAACGTCCGTCACCACCAAAAATCAGTCATGTAAAGGAGAAACAGAAGGAAGGTACATAAGGATAGAGTTAGAAAAAAATGAAGCCAGAGGAAAACGAGTTATTATTGGTTCAGTTAATACTGAGCAGGGCACGGTGTCCCGCAGTTTGGTCATTTAGCAAGAGTGGACCAGGCTCAGTCCCACGAACTGCTGAAAAAACTGCTGTGTCAAGGATTTCTGTCATGAGTGGGATTGGGTAGAGGTCCTTTTTTTGTAATATTGTTAACCTTTCTAAAATATGAACAAAATCTATAATCTTTTTCTGGTTTTTTGATAATGACCATAGGGTTTGACCAATCGAAACAAGATGGTTGTATTATGTCTTGTTCTAGCAATGTATCTACTCTATGGTAAATTATTTCCTTTATTTTTAGGCTTACGTGATAATAGCGCTGTTTGATGGGATCGTGACCCTGGACGTCAATTTTGTGTTTTGGCAAGTGAGTCACCCTGTGTTCTTTCCCCTGGTGTCCCTTAATTATTCGAAATATTATTTAATCTAATGACTTTATTTTTAAAAGCCATCCATTGGTTTCTATTTCGAATGTCAGCTATTCTACTTTCTTTTTAAAATTCCTTATTCTTTGACGAATAGTTGACCCTTCGATTTTCCCAAGGGTTGCTATCGGCAATTTTTTACTCGTTCTCGTATTTGCAATTATAAAAAATTTTCCCGGAATTATTTTACTCAACTTTTTCCCTGATTCTAGGTTTTCCTATCATTATTGAGTCTACGGTGCTCGTCTCGTCGCTAGTGTCTTGGGTAGGGATTCTCTCTAGGGGTTGGAATTTGTTTGAGGTAGGGATACTCATTAGGCAAGGGATATACTTTTCAGGGTTTGTTCCGTGGGTTTGGGCGGTTTCAGGTTTTTGGGATTGTATAGGAATAATGGTTCTGGGGCGAATTTTTACTTTTCCTAATTTTGGAATGCTCTCCTTATATTCCCTTATGCTTTTCAAACTTATACTACCTCCGAATTTTGGTGTTCTGTTTATTTCGTTTCTCTTGGTTTCAATTTCTAACTTATCGCTACTTTTAACAGTTTTACCATCTTTATTAACATTAACTTTGAGGTCCGGTATTGGGTGTGATATCGCGTTTGGGTATGCTTCCATAGGAAAGCGGATAGGGGGATCACCTGATAGCCACCAGGTCTCTGAGTCATAGTCAAGGGTCATCCGTGAGGACTTGATCATATCTGTCCCTAAAATACCTGTATCGACTCAAATTCGAAAAAGCTTTTTTTCGAATTTCATCATCAGATGAAATCATGTTTTAGAAGTTTCATCTTTATCCAAATTTAATTTTGTAGGCGTTTCGGTAGTAGGTCGTGCTACTTTATGTCCTAGTACCCGCCCTTCCAGTTTCCATGGTTATACGTATAATATGGGCATTCTCTTTTAAAATGACCCACTAATCCGCAGTGGTAACAATTTAAGTTATTCGTGTTATCTTTCAAATTCGAGTGTCGTGAATTTGAATCTTAGTTTTTATCCGATTTTGCGTTCGTATTGTTTTGCTGTTCTAAATTAGGGTTTCCTGATTTTTTATTTTTATTTCCGTAATTAGGTTTTTGGGAATTATTTTTTTGTTTATTATTATATTTCCCCGAACTTTTTCCTGTCTCTATTACTGGGAATTCAATCATCGGTTGATTTTGTTTTGGTTCCCGCTTTTTTCATTACTTTGACTGTCTGTTTTTTCCCTTTTATCTTTATAAGAGTTCCCTGAATTATTTCTATTACTTAATCTAGTCTTGTGCTTATTTTCATTTTTGTCTTCAATATTCTGTTCTGTGATTTGTAGAACTTGCCCTCGAGTTTTTGACTTAGCTAGCTCAGTTTTCCATTCTTTTCCAAAATCTTCTAACTCTTCAGAGGTGTTGAAATCATTACGTTTTATATACATCTTATATTCGATTCTGAGATTTTAATAAGCTCTACGCAACTTCTATTCACGATTTTTTCTGAGACATAATTTTGTAAATAATTTTCTAATTTCGGTCAAGTATGAGTGTATGTCCTTAGTTCTTTTCTGGTTACAAAATTTGATGTTTTGCTTAATTTCCTCGGAAATTCTTTTATCTATGTAAGCGTTTTCAAAATCTTCGAATTAATCGGATAGTGTTCTCCAAGAAGTTGTATTTATATAACACCAGTCTTTGGCATCTTCAATCGATAGTGCATCTAAACTTTCCAAAATGTCTCGATCATCTATTTTATAACCCCTTTCAAATCTTCCCAATTCTTCAAGAAAATAAGCGGGCCTGTCTTCTTTATTATCATGGAATTTAAATGTCCAATTACTCATGATTGGAAAAGGTGTTTGAATCATACCGAAAGGGAAATAGGTTGCTGGGATTGAATCGTTGTTTAAATTATTGTCTTGTTCAAGATCGGTATTTGTATCTCTGTCATTAACATGGATTCTAGAGTGTCTGATTGGCCTATCACTTGTTGTCGGGAGTACGTGATTTGTCATATTTTGGAAAATGTATGTCCTCTAATGGTTCACTATCGTCCGAATTTCGTGATTTTGAATTAAAAGATCTTCTCTGTCTACGATCATCTATATTCTTATAAGGAAATTGGCAGGGTTCTTGTGAGCTTTCACTGAAATCGAATTGTACTGACTGTCTATGTCGTGATTTGTTTCTATTTTTTGTATAAATAGGTTCGGTAAGTTCTATTCTATTTATGAAAGAACTATGGACTGAAGGGTTTTAATTTGGTTTCAGACTTCTAAGTCTCTGTTTCCTTTCCTTGAAAAATCTTCCCCTTTGGTTGTTCATAAATCCATTGTATTCCACGCTTTCTAACAATTCGTTTGATTCTACTAAAAATTGTGTGTGGTTGTCCAAGAAGGAGTCATGGTCATACGTTTCGTCCTGAATTTGTGGGTGTTGTCTATTTCTATCATGGTTTTCTGAATTTAAATTCGAATCTTGGTTGTCCCAAAAGAGCGTGTTATTAATTGGGTTCAAACCACCGTCCTTGGTTTTATTTCCAAAACTTAAATTCTGTCTGGTTTCGTTAATTGATTTATTTCCGATTTTGAGGGTTTCTTGGGAATTTTTCTTAAAGCACTTACCGCGATCTATTGACCTACTAGTGTTTTTTGGGATTGTTCCCGTATTTTGAGGTGCAAGCGAGAACTGGTTTCTGATAATTGGTCTTGTTGTGACGTTATTTGTACTCCTGCTTGGGCTTGGAAATGCCATTGTATCTTCCAAGTTGACCCGTTGTGCGTGGTGGCTTTCCGCGCGCTCAGGTGTCTTGCATCGTTCGGCGTTTGATATATCATAATATATCAAACACACACAAACACACACACACACACACACACACACACACACACACATATATATATATATATATATATTGTACACATATTGCGAAAAACACCTAAAGGCATGGGGTGGTATATCGAAAGTCAAATCATTATGCAATCAGTGAAAATCAATACAATCGACACTGGCAAGGTTAGAAAGATCAATGGCACTCTCAGCAGGTTCTTGGGAATTTAGGACAAATGGGGGTGTTACTTTTGGCGCCAGATATGGCGGGATTGCCTACCAAGTAGGGGAATGGGATTTGGACGCTGAGGGATAGGTCAAACACAATGAATAAAGGCACCAAAAAAAAAGAACCAATTTATTTGGCACTCACATCGAAGAGTTGTCGAGGTGTTGGCGTAGGGCCGGTTGGCCAGCGGTGGCGTGGATGACGGGGCGTCTTGACAAGGACCGGCGTGGGTCCTGGGGAAAATCTTCTTCCAGGAAAATGGTGCAGCAGCGTTGAAGACGGCGGCGTCGTGGAAAAGTCGTCGAAGGGGAGGGCGGAGCATCATGCAAAACCGATACTTAATAGTTGGGCGATGTGCCAAGACTGAAGCGGCGAGCGACGGTCCGAAGCGTGAGGATTCGGGACCCCTCGGACCATTCCGTAACATCTCGGGCACGACCCTTTCATGTCAGGCCGTGTCGAGTGATCAAACTCAAGTAAAAATTCTGTTACAAACCATAGCAAAATCTATTTCTAGGTTTCGTGCATGTAGTGAACCCATCACCAGGTTCGCCACATTCCCAACTCCTGGGTCGAGAGAGGAAACTTTCTGAAGGGTTGTCAGGCCTTTGAGGGGGGAGGGGTTTCGGTGTATTGGGGTTTGTTACGGAGCTCACCCTGGGTTTGGACTTATCTGCAGTTCTAGGGTTGTTTCCTTTCTCCTTAGTGATATAGAGGAGGTCGTCCGGTTCCTCATACCCGAGTGACTCCATATCCTCTTCTAAATACGTGAGCTTTTCCCGAGGATTGTCTGAGCGTCTGTTGGGCTTTCGATAGTTTGGGTCTTTGTAGGCTAGGTCGTGAAGTAGGGAGCGTTCTGGGACAGGAGGAGGCTTATAGCTTTGAGCTCCACGTTAGCTCTTCTTGCGCAACATTGGCGAGATCCTCTAAGCGGACGAAGTCTTCGATGTCGTTACGATGGATGGCTAAATGTAACTTAGGCAGCAAGTTCCTATGTGCATAGCTAACCTCTTCAGATTCCGACATTCAGGGTCTTAACTTGTCATACATGGCTCGCATGCATGTTGGTAAACAGAAACGGATTCCCTTCGCCTTGAGTTCTGTGAGTAATCTCTTGCCTCAGTTCGAACCTGAAGTCTGAATCTCCAAATCTAACCCTGAAGGCCCTCGAACATTGGACAAACGTTGGCCAGAAATGTTTAGAACCCCAAAACTAGTTGAGAGTAATGCCCTGTGAAAAGAAGGAACCACCCTCAACAAATTAGCGTCACTGACTGGTACTAGGTATCGGCTCTTCTCAATGCGCATCAAAAAGGCGTCTGGGTCATCGTTGCGCGTTCCGGAATATTGGATGTTCCACGTGCGCATTATCTAGTATGTCTGCGCGGGGGTGGAAGGGGTTGAAGTACGACCATAATGTCACGAGATGGTGCGAGGATGGGGTAGGGGAGCAAAAGGGTTATTTACGTTTTAAGCTTCGTATGTGTGAGCGGGTTCGAAGGGGAAGGTGTCAAAATCATCCGGCAGAGGTCGATAAGATTCTTGGGAACCCGTGCCTCGGTTACTACATCGCTGTCTGGTAGTAAAGGCACTTTCGTTAAAGTCTGGATGCCTCGTCCGAATAGGGTGAGGAGGACCAGATTGAAGGTTATTTAGATCACCCTGTAAATCGCGGCTAGAGACGCCCTCTTCAAACCTGTTGTCATGACTCGCGTGAAGTGATTCTCTACCCATATTTTCGTATCAAGCTCGACTATTGTCACTAGTCACTGATTTTTGTTTATTTAGTTGACTTTCGGAATAAATCGGTAATAAGCCAGCTCCGGTAAGATCAATCAATATGTAGAAGTAGGACGCCCTTAATTCGGTCTGGGTAGAAACGTTAATTTTAATTACATTTTTTCTGTCAGACTTTCTTTTTAACCTTGAATTATTTGGCTAAGAATTCTCATTTTCTTTTATATTTTTGAATTTTGAAAAAACCATAACTCTGACAATTTTTTTTCCATCGAAAAAAATGATTAGGATAAATTGTTTCACTTTTTAAGAGCTCCAAGAAATTGTGCTTACGATTCTTGATTCTTGAAAAAGGAGTCCAGAAAATTTTTCAAAATGCCCCCCCCCCCCCTCTCTCTGATTTTTCATCCGCAATAGCTGGTTAACGAACTCGTTCTTTCTTTTCCGGTTTCGAAAAAGTTTGCCAAAGCACAATCCAATATGATCATTCTTTCGAAAGTTATCGAGTATACAGATTACAGACTACAGACAGACACCTTCATGAAAATCGTTTTTTCTGACTCAGAGGGTCTCGAAACATGGAGATTTCATTAAATCCGCGAATATCAATTCTGGCATAAAAACATCACCTTCTCATTCAGAATGAGAATGTAAAAATTAATCAACAGTGATAATAATGACCAAAATACAAAACGAATCTCGAGGTTGAAGAAATTACACTAGGAGTTGATAAACAGTAGCTACACAAAGGCATGACGTGAGGTGACAATGGGGGAACGAAGTGACTAATTATCTAGGAACGAAACGGGCCGGGCGGTATGTCAATATTATCACAACAAAAAGGGGTGGGGTCGTTAGAAGGCAAACACATACAGTAGCAAGTATACACATTTGTCGGAGTAGAAGTACGGAAAGAGAGAAAAAAAGGGTGGGGCGAGAAGATAAACTGGGTAACGGCATTAACGGGTCGAAAATAGTCGATATTCTATACGAAAGAACTCGCCGTAACTATTATAAAATAAAAGGGGATTTTCACAAAAAAACTGCATGTTAAGACCTATTAACATGATTCATCAAACTTGAAAAGTAGCGAAAATCAGGGTGACAAAAGAAAAAAAGGGGGTGGAGATGGGGGTGTCAGAAGTGTTGCAAAATAGGAACTTTTACCTGCATTAAAATATTACGGGAGAACAATGGGTCGAAAGAGAGGACACACGGTATACTTAAATGAAAAAGAGACAGGCCGCGAAACACATTAAAGCCTGCTAGCTAGGTCACTTTATCCAACGTACACAATTTTTTACCCGCAGGCATTCTGGTTACTATGTAAAGTGTGGATATTGGGAGAATATGCGGTCGGCACTTCATAATAGTAAGTTTAGTCAATACACGTGGTGGTTCAGCTAAGGAATATCGGCATTATTAACAATCGATAAAAAAAGGTAAGGGAGCAACCTAGCTGTACCACAATAAAAGAAAGGACTCAAGTCTTACCTTAAATTCACTGGATGTTGGATGCTATCGACAGAAAACTAACGTAGTTGACACCTCGAGCTTACAAGCATTACTGAACGAAAACATGCTTGAAGCTTCGATCACCGACAGTGGGGATGCCACTTACAAGCTATAAGGAAAAGAGAGAGGCTAGCGCCTAAAGATTGAGATGGGGTTCTCCACGATCAAGAGAGAGAGAAACCGATGATGCCCCACGCCGCTGGTCTGCCTCGTTGTCGTCGCTCCTCCCCATCCTTCGTTCCTTCCCGCCAGTAGACCGTTTTCCTCGGGCTCGGATTCTTGCAGATTTTGAAACCAAACCACAGGATTAGAGGCCGATAAGGGATGGCTGATTCCTGACCGATAATTGGTGGATGGGACCATACTGCGACTGCAGGGGGAGGTTTCCACCGACCCTCGAACGATATTGAAAAACATACTTGCGTTAATAATAGTCATGTTTCTCCCACAAGATAAATATGGCGGAAATGCCTGTCCACTGCTGGACTTTGTGGTTACTTCGACCAGGGTGTATTCTTGAGTTTAAGACAAGAATAACCCTTAACGATAGAGATACAAAAAAAATATTATAAAACCGATACGATAAATGAGACAGAATAGCCTATCTACTTGCAGATTTTGTGTTAAATTCGACCCTAAAATCGATATTTCTCCGGGATATAATTACCTTTTTTATTGTTAATTCGCATAATTCACACATAGCTCACCCTCATCAGGAACGTGCCTTGCATATGTAGGTGTCCTCGGAACCAAACAAAACCATAATATTACCAGGATCAGCCTAAAGGGAGTAGAGTGAAGGTCTCTGGACTGTAGAAGCCTCACTAAAAAGAGGTGACAGCAAATCCTAATCGATGACGCCACGAGAGGAAGAGATTCTTTGAATTTTGTCGCTCAAGACCGCGAAGACCTCGCGATAGTTATTCACATCGAAAAAATATACAGACGGAATCAAATTATCTTGAATTACTCAATTTCACGAACATAACCATGGATTGCCGAATTTTACCCGATGTGTCTCATTCCGGTACGATATTTTAGAGAATTATTAACTTTTACTGGAACATTGTGATGGTGCCAAAACTGCAACATCACAAAGACTTTGACGTCTGACGATCTCATGTGGGAGGGGGAATATGATATGTTAAAAACCCGAAAAGGGTATACATAAAGTTAAAAATCTACAAGGTACTGTATTAGAGAACAGGAAGCCCGGGATAGTAAAACCAATAGAAAAATATGAATAGAAACAAGAATGCTAGTCATTTTTGCAAAATTTTTTTGCAGTTGAATACAGAACATCTTATTTCGTAAAGGATTTGAAATTATTTTTCAGATATTCATTGATGTAAAAGGATAAGTGTTCTTGAGTTATGCACATGCATTGCATAAAAAATGTAAAATATTCAGGGAACATTCACAAAACACCTGGTACATATTTTTGAAACCTTCCACATCAACTTCCTATGCTATTTGTTTTTTATTGTTTTAATATGGAGAATTACACTCTGATAGCCTTCGTAGATACTGAACGTATCACGTATTTTGTGAACGACCGTGCAAACGATGGACACAAAAATAATTTAGTTGGACATACCTTGCCACTTTGACCAAGAAAGAATGTTAGAAGTGCTAGAATAATGAAGTTAGTCCCACCGGCGAAATCGGTAACTTTATCCATTTGAAAGGTAGCCGCAATCGTGAAAAAAATTAACTGCATTACTACAGTAATAATCGCACTGACAGCTAAGTGATCCACATCCAAAATCTCCACGGTCATTTCTCCAAAGAATTTATCGACGTCGTCCGGAACAAAAACTGAAACATCAAATGCAAAATTCCTTAATTTTTTAAGATGCAATATTTGTTTCAAGAAGAATAAATATCAGGAATTAAAAGGAAGGGGTCACATCCAGTTGGATACGGTAGACCCGAGAAAATTCTTCTGCTAATATCTTCGGCATTTGTTGCTCATATGGTCCATTCCCTCGACAAGATGGACTGGAAAATATATATCTTATTCCTTATTTTCTATTAATCTCTCAAGAGCACTTGATGCTATTAAAGCTGGGTGCAAAAAATAGATACAATTCTAGAATAAGAATCACGTGTTCACCTCATTTTGGTGAATACGATACACATTTTTAAATGTCACTTTGCACATTCTCCTGTATCCCAGAAGGTGTTTCGCAATAGCCGGAGTTATGCCAAGAGAATAGATTCTGACAGAGAAAATATCAGTGTTCAAATCCGACAGTGAAAATGTGCGCACATTAGGGGCAGTAGCAGTATGAAACGGGCTAAACTGCTGATAATTTACGATGTAATGGATCCAATTTAGGTCTTCATTATAGCATATCAGCGCTCCGCTGATATGATACGAATGATTTGAATGATAAATTTGAACATGAAATATCCTCTATATTGAGCTTGCTTTTAGTTAAATATTTAGAAATGCTACTAGGTTAGATTCCTCGAGGGAGATGTACTTCAAATACCTGAACGACAAGGATTACTTTTAAAAACGACGAAACCTTTACGAAATAGGTGGCACTACTAGAGTTGTGGTCATTATTCAATCACTTCTTCACAAAAGTTGAGAGTAATAATTTCTAGAACAAGAATGAACCTACTGTTGTTTCTCTTTGCCATAAAAATACCGTAAAATGATGTTGAAATAACTTTTGAACGATCGACACTCTTCAGGATTTAGGATTACACTTGAAACAAGAATGACTGTCAGTTTAACTGGTGAGGCTAATTTTCCGTCTTTTTTTAATTTAGCACCAAATCCTAATGTATTCTGTAAATTATGGGTTAAGGTTATATGTAGTGAGATATAACATTTGATTTTGAGGTGTACAAAGTAGGATGTTTATTATACTGGAAGCAACCGACGGCAGTAGCTGCGTGGTGACTTCCGAATTGGTCGGGATCTCGAATGTCAAGCATGAACGGGCGCGGTTAGCGCTCGGGTGGGTCACTGTTCGGGATTCTCGCTTAGTCATGTTTTTAACATGTTTAATTACTGTCGAGCGGGAGATTTGACGCCGAGGATCGGTGTAGGCATTCGATGCTATTGAATACCTACATCTAAACTCGTCTGTCGATAATCGACTCCGCTCAGGAGTTTTGGTTTTCTGCAGTTTTCCTCTCCTCTGACCAAATGTTCAGACGAATGTGAGCGTTTTAAATTAAAAATCCGGCTGCAGACGGTAGGGGTTTCAGAGATTAAAAAACCCACAGGATTGAGTACGTCAGACATTGCTTGGAGGCTTATTATGAGAGTTGGGGTTATTGAGGATTGCAATAAGGGATTTGAGTTGAAGGGTTAAATGTCTGACGATCTCTTGTGGGATGGGGGGAATATAGATATGTAAAAACCCGAAGAGGGTATACATGGAGTGATAAATCTAACCTAATCTAATCCTATACTGGAAGCTTTAAGATACGGAGCAATAATTTAAAAGTCTTTACACTCCATGTTTTTTCCACAAACTCAACGGGATCGTAGCATCCATCCAAATACCGCATACAAACATCACCATCTTTACAGGATTTCTTTATCTCCAAAAACAAATTTTTATCTTCTGTAAGCAGGTTAGGCACTCTCTCTGGTAGCAAGAAGGGAAACCATTAGAAAGAACTGCACTCTATATCTTGGGTTGGCTTACTTGATACCCGTCTCTATTAGGAGCAACTTTGTTCAGTTTCAAAACATTTATTTTCGCTGCTCCACTTTTTTGATATTCACAAAATGAAACTTTTATGTAAGAGTTTGTAAATTCGATCGACCGTGTATTACTTGTTTCAGTTCTAAAATGCTCTTCAAAAATACGTTCAAACGACTTTTTGAGCTCTTGCTACTTTTCATCATGAACTCATTTACAACAATAGACTGATTTAAGCAACGAACTGATCCCCTTCCATAAGACTCTTATCCTTCATACTACATAGCAGGAGAATTTCTAACAATATAACATAACATGATGTATTAAAGTTCTAAAAGGTTCTAGACTATGGATAGAATGGATAGAAGAATTGTTGGGACCACTTGGTCATTTTCACAGTGATCAGCTAAGTTTTGTTTAAGCCAATATAGTTCACCATTCTTCTTAATGAGAGTAGAAGTTACTCCAGCACTCTCTTTTCCAACTCATATTACATCTCCATTTGTCTCGTGTAGTATTTGGAACTCGTAGGTTTCAAGAGGGCAGAAGACAGCTGTTTTTGGCATTGAAATCGATGCACTAGCAACTACTCTTGAGGAATGTGAACATACAACAGACTAGATACATACAACAGAAGAGATACATTATAGTCATTTTTTATATTTCATCTTTTTTATCTATACAGGGTGTCCTGGTATTCAAAATACATTTTTGTATTTTCGGATTCCAAAAAGAAAATGGAGTCGGAAATAATAACAATTTTTTTTTGCCAAGTTATTAATTATCAAGTTATTACCAATAAAGAATAACCAATTAGAAGCACGCGTTAGATATGCGAGAGTGTGTGTGTAAATAAGTTCAGGTCGCATTATTTATAATTCGTTCAATTTCGCAGTAGGTTTTGAGTGACTGGTGCAGCTTCACACTTTAGCGATATACAAAAATTGGAAGAAATATCTTTTCCTGAAACATTCGATTCTGTGACAGTAAAAAGGGTTGGGATATTTAAATTCTGTAGAATTATCTTGGATTCTCGTAGAATTCTCTAGAAATCTGAAAATTTTCTTCAAAATCAGTAAAAGGCTCGTGGACACTGCTAGATTCTGTAGAAATCTCTCAAGTTCTGGAAATTTTTCATAAATCTGTAGAATTGTTCAGATTTCTTGTGGGATTTTCTAGAATTTTTTCGGAATCGTCTATAAAACTGTGAAACTCTCTTGAAATCTTTGGGGAGCTCGTGAATACTACTGAATTTTGTAGTATCTGTGGAATCCCCGTGAACTTTTGTGTAACTCTCTAGAAATGTTTAAAATTCTTTTGGATTCTTGTATAATTCTCTAGGAATATATGGAATACTCGTCAATTCTCCAGAATTCTCTAGGAATGTATCTAATTCCCTTGAATCTTGTACAAGACTCGTAAATACCCTTCATTTCTGTAGAAGTCCCTTCGAATATAGAGAATTTTCTGAAAACCTGTGGAATACCCGTAAACCATTTGGAAGTCACTAGAAATCTCTGAAATTCTCGTGAATTCCTCCAGGATTCTCTAGAAGTATGTGAGACCCTCTCAAATCCCGTGGGAGGCTCATAAATTCTGTTCAATTCTGTAGGAGTCTGGAATTCTGGAGAATCGTCCTGAAATCTAGTCTGGAATTCTGGAGGATCATCCTGAAATCTGTACAATACTTGTGAAATATGTAGAAGACTTATGAATATTCTAAATTTTCGTACAAGTTTCGAGTTCATTTGGAGTTTTTTCATTCACCTCTAAATTCTTCTTATTTTTCTGCAATGCTTTGCTTATAGACCGGGAAACGGTGACAGATGACGTTCTCACATTTTACCCCGCATGCCTTTGAAAGGGTTGATAGTTTACCCTAAGATATGAAGGACAGAAAGGTTCCTAGCCGATGCACGCTTTTACGTCATAAGGATAATAGCTTTTTTTTGTTAAGAATTTCAGAGGTTTTCCATGATATTATATTGCATGCCTTCGTGACATAAGGTAGTACAAACAAATTGAAGCTATAATAATTGTTGGCATGCAATCCGCAGCGTCCGAAAGGGCTCAGAGGTCTACATAAAAATGAATAAAATAAAAGGGCATTTCCGTGTTTTCGAATTGCACGCCGATGTAAATAATGGAAGTTTTCATCATGAGAACACTCTGCGAAAATTGGCATGCACCCCTCGCATGCCCAATGGTGAACAATGTTGGGAA